>BDMV01000006.1:18025413-18095835 GCA_008326285.1 Oryza officinalis
TGCGATGATGGGCCCATATATCTTGCAGCTAGCCCGAACTTCACCATTTCAAACCGAGCTCTTCTCTCTCCTATGCATGCAACAAATAGGGGGGGAGGTTTTCAACTCGAAATCTTTGCTTAAAGTTTATATGAAAGGTGAAGAACTCTCTCTCCTCCTTCATTTGGCTCCATTTTTATTAAATTTCGTTGGTGGAAATTATAGTTTTTTTAAAATTTTGATAAGGTTTGTTTTAGCTAGTTTTTGCAAAATCTAGCTTCAAAATATATGTTTTGATGTGTAAATTTTGGATGTAAACACTTATACATACTAGTTACTTGTATTGTTGTATTTTTCTGATGGATATATATATGTATTTACACGTCTTTATAAAATACCTGCGGTCTATTATTTGTGTCTGTAATTTTATTGTCTTTATATATAGATGGATCGGTCGTCATGGATGTATGAGATGCGGAGAACTCAGCCAATATTTATGAAGGAAGCATCTAAATTTATTGATCAGGCTAAGGCGCATGCTTTGAGGGAGAATATGGCAAAAATTTTTTGTCCGTGTCGTCATTGCAAGAATCAGAAATTGCTGGTAGATCATGGCGAAATTTTGGGACACATAATGCAACATGGATTCACCGCCAATTATAAGGTTTGGACCTATCACGGGGAAATCGCCGATCCCCAAGATGACGATGAAGAGTTAAGTCCGGAGAGCCACCGTCTCCTCCTTCCCCCTCGCCGCCGCCGGTCGCATCCACCCTAGCCGCCGCCGGTCGCATCCACCCTAGCCGTCGCCGGTCGCATCCACGCCGCCGACGCCGTCGCCCTCGTCGCCGGCCTCCTCTCCTCCTCCCTAGCCGCCGTCTCCTCCTTCCCCCTCGCCGCCGCCGGCTCCGGCCCCCTCCTCCTCCTCCACGCGCACCGCGGCTGCCGGCAGCTCCTCCTCCGACTCGACGCCGACGCCGATGCCGTTCTTCTCCACGTCGACGCTGCTTGTCGTCCTCGTCCAGGCCGACGCCGCCGGCACGTTCTCCTCCTTCTCCACGCCGACGCCGCCCGCCTCCAAGTCGAACACCGCCGGGCGCCGCCAAGCCCTCTCCTCCCCCGACGCCTCCGGCCTCCAAGACCTCCCCCTCGTCGCCGGTAACATCTTTTTTTACAGATAAATTACACAATGTGCATATCTAGATGAAAATTTGTGAGATGTGAGATATATATGTATATGTGAAATGTGATAAATGTGAATTGTGAGATATGTATGTGCGAATATGTCGAACAGTGAGATATGTATGTCTCAATATATATGTGCGAATATGTCGAACAGTGAGAGTGAGATATGTATGTCTCAATATATATGTATGTTTGCATACAGTGAGCGTGAATATGTATGTTTGCATGCTGGAAGGTTATGATGCCTAGCTTGTACATTTGTCACCTAAAAAATATATATATTTGTCTAAGAGCTTAACTGATTATTATATATTTGGCTACACAGAATTAATATGCATATATAGTAATCCGATTAACACATGTTTGTGTGAATATATATATAATAATTATTTGCGGCAAGGCTCCAAAAAGAAAATGAAATGAAGAGAATCTATCGTGCTATAATTCTTCTGGGGTTCTGAAGAAAAAAGGCCAAGATTACCCACATATATATGTACCATGTTCATGATAGAATAGAATAGTGCAAACCTTTTTACTCATCTGTTTTCATTTGTGAGAAATAGTCTTTTGAAATCTCTCACCATCTTGCATGCATGGATTATGCACAAATAGTGGACTGAAACCCCCTCAATCATTTGAGTAGATTTTTGGCCGAAAATAGGTTCTGGAATTCTGTCCTTGTCAAGGATGGCTTTGTTAAGGGATCAACATCATTGTTCCATGGTTCACATGCTTGTAGTACTCTCCCAAAAAGCGCATTGTTTTTGCATCATGCAATTATTAATGATGTATGTTTGCATGAACTTTTAGGGAAAAAGGTGTAGGTTTTTAGGTGTAGATTTCATGAGTATGATTATGTTAGTAACATTAGTTTTGATACATTATCTTCTTGTGATGATGATTAATCGGCTTTGTACAAAGTTAGAGGATATATGCCAGATTTGGGCATACTCTTATGGTTGTTTAATAATATGTTCCCTACAGAATTTGAGAAAAAAAAGACACGATAGTACGGCTCCTTAGTTTACGAAATAATATAACGTTGTCGTTGAGCGAGAGTGCGAAAACAACACGATAAATGCACGAAAATACCAAAGATCTTTAAAAACGTACGATCTACCGATGGCAACCTCTGTGACTGAGTTATACTCCTATGTCTTTTTGCAAATTTTTTTTAAAAAAGTAGTAACATATTTATTTATAGTTATATGAGAAATCATATTCGGGTTTGTGTACTCATTTGTATATATATAGTAAGACAGATTAATCACTTCACAAGCATATCATGTTTGATGAGAAATCATATTCGGGTTTGTGTACTCATTTGTTTTTTCGTCAATGTGAAAGATGTCGAACGACAAGGTTCCATCGAACGCCCCAGTAGCGCCTGAAGAAGGCAAAGCTCCTCAGATTTCCGGTAGCAACAAGGAGGCTGACGCTTCTAGTGAAGAAACGTGGCGAACACCAAGTGACCCGATGGAAGTAATACAAGTCGCTCCTCGCGATGATGATCCGGACTACATACCTATGGAACAGGCCGTAAGTGTTGAACATCGTTAGCCATATATTAATTCGTACGTAAATACCAAATCTGCCTAATGATATAGAGAGCGACTTATGTTCTGCAGATGGAAGTCCGACGCCGCTCGAAACGTAAGGCCGGGAGGACTCGCAGATCGGAAGAAGTTGAAATGGACACTGCTACGTCTGCCCCGGATCGTACGGATACATCTGCGAGTGCAGGCGGGAGTGGGAAAAGAAGACGTGGTGAGAGAAGCAAGAACAAATTACCAAAGGAAACATACAACGTGACTGCTGTCGATCAGGATGGGAAGCCCGTCGAGCCATCGATTGTGAGGTCCAGGTTCAGCAACACCTGTGGCACTCTAGTCAGGACACGTTGTCCAATCAATGTTAAGTTATGGGAAAAGGTGGACGAGAACATCAAGACACTGCTCTGGAATGATTTGCAGAGGTATTTCGTGTACCCTCCTGGATCGGAGGTCATAGGCAGAGAGTATGCACTTAAAAAGATGGGAGATCGATGGCGACAGTGGAAGTCCGATCTAAATCGGGATTACGTCCAGAAGAATCGCCCCCCGTTCAATGACTATGGACATATATCGCAGGCTGACTGGGATACGTTCGTTGCGGATCGTACCACAGCTGAAGCGTTGGCGTTGAGGAAAAAAATGTCAGATCTGGCGAAGAAGAACAAATATCCCCATCGATTGGGTTCGAGTGGATACGCTGGGCACGTCGATCGATGGCAAGAAACCGAGCAAAAGTTTGCAGCCGCTGGCAAGCCTTTGCTCGTAGACCCCATGGTGGAACGAAGCAAGAATTGGGTGTGGGCGCGCAGCACAGGTCAGGTCTCGGAGGAGGGAGATATACTATTCGAGACTCCTGACATAGAACAGATCACTGAAAATTTGCAGAAGATCGCCGAGAAAGAAAGATCAGGATAGTTCGTCCCACGGAGGGAGAATGACCAACTTACTACAGCCTTGGGGACCGCCGAACACTCTGGACGTGTAAGGGGTTTGTCGTCAAAGACGAGTTGGAGGTTAGGGTTCCCATAGGACGCATCAAGCTATAAGAAGAGAGACAAATACAAAGAACAACTATCGGACAAAATCTATGCGCAAGTGAAGGAACACTTCTATTCGTTGGCAGCTGAAAACCCCACGGCCTTTCCAAGGCTATTCCCTGACAGCCAGCAAACCATCCAATCTCCACAGCAAACAACTCAAGTACGTAGCAGTGCAGGCTCAGTGGACACAACTCCTTGCGATGTGGATGGTATAACCGAACCAACTCCGTGCTCACTCGTAGTACCTATCGGCCGCGCTGGAAAGACTAAAGAGGTTGCAATGGGTTTAGCGATACCCGGCCGGCAATTCCACAACACGGCAATCCCTGAGGATTATGCAAGGGTACAAGTCGCTAAGGTACATAGCGAGCACACTTCTATGGAATTAGACATCCTTGCATCGGAGGGGATTGAACTTCTCGGCGATGCAGTAAATCAGTTTATATTGTGGCATCGTCGAGACATAATCCTGACAGCTGCCGCTCCAGCACCAACATCTTCAACTCCATCCTCAAAACAAGCAAAGACAGCTGCCGCTCCAGCACCACCGTCGCCTCCTGGACCACCTTCCCCTCTAGATCCAGCGTCGCCACCACCGATTAGGTCCCCGCCTCGCCTACCTACTCCACCGCCCTCCTCAGCTCAAGAGGCAGCTCCTCCAGCTCCCCCCTCTCCGCGAACAATTCAACCCTCTCCGCCCACACCCCAATCTGCTCCGGTGGAACAACTGCCCATACCTGAAGGAACTAAATCCGGACCGAGGTCTAATCCCTTGGAACCTCGTCGTCTAATTCCAAAGTTGATATCAACATACGACCCAAAGGAGATTGACAAGGATAAGGAGAAGTTCATGTTTTCAGCTTTCAGGAATTCTGATAAGTCAAAAGAACTAGCGCATGTCATGTCAGACAGTCAGAAGTCAGTACTACGAGCCCAAGATGAAGTGCAATCTTGGGTATCTGCAGATGTGCCTGAAAATTACGAATATGGCAAGCCATTTTTACCAACTTATCTTCTTAACAAACTACCCTGGGAAATGAGGGTAATGCATGAATGGTACATCAAGGCTGCTAGGAAGGGTCTCGGTTTCATAAGCATCGCCGTCCCGGAAGGCGCTTTCATGAGTGGTCCTAATGGGATATTCTTTATCTCTTTCCGGGACCTATACGCCATCTACAAGCTAGACAAAATGGATGTGAATCTCCTTGCCGCGTTCTACCTGTAAGTCTGAACTCTTATATGTTACACGTATCGTTCCAAACAAAAAAACCATATCTCATTACTTCATTTACATTGTATAGGATGCAATTTCACGAAGCTGACAGAACTGGATCATCGGTTGGCTACGTCGATCCAACAAGGATATGCAAAACGCAACACACCATACAGATGAGAGCCGACTGCCCGGAATTGGTTGACAAGACCCCTCCAGAAAAGGAAGAATATATCAAGCAATTACACAAGACCAAGAAGCTGGAGGTAGCAACATACTTGGCAATAGCAATGTTGGCGCATGCCGACAAAAATGTCGTGATGGTCCCCTACGCGTTCATGTAAGCGTTCTCTTCTGTGTTAAATTAATTTATCATTTTTTAAATTCTCTATCTCTAATTTGTCTTTCTTAATTGCAGCGACCACTACATACTATTCCTCGTATATCCAAAAGACCAATTGATTGTATCGTTGGACCCCGCACACTATGACAAGGAGACGTTTATGGAATTTCTAACTATTTTGAATTTGTAAGTGATACACATTTCAATAGACATTTTTTTTGACTTCTAGTTTTCTTAGTACTGGAGAAACAATTGTTTTGTTCTAACAGAGCACACAAGTACTACCGCAAAAGAGGTGGACCAGTACATGATCCGGCCAAGAAGACGTTATCCGTCAAGACTGGCTGGCCGGTACGAACATATATATGCTAATACAACAAACTATCGTACATTAGTTCCTGAATTATGTCTAATGATTGGTCCCTCGTAATTATATCGCAGTGTTACAAACAACCAGCGGGAACCAACTTGTGCGGATATTACGTGTGCGAGATGCTCAGAGTCAACGGGAGGTACCGAACAACCAGTGACCGAGTACGTCAGCATATCCTTCTTTACAAAGAAACCCAACTACAACACATATTTCACTTAATAACCTTTTGTTGACTTTGCTGTGCACAGATCCTGGAAATCCCTTATGTTGCACAACGATTCGACGACAGGACTATCTGGAACGTGTGCGCTGACCTCTGCCGATTCATCCGTCGTGATGTCTGCAACGCAAGAGGTCTCTTCTACGACAACCAGAGTGAACTCGCATTGGAAGACAAATTTCAACCTCTCAGAGAGTGGGAGAAAGAACAAATGCAATGAGATGTACACTAATTATATATGTGATGAAACAGTTGTGATATTTGTAATATATGCTTCGTATGTAAACAACGTTTCAATTTATGGTTATGTATTTGATATTTCTTACAGTAATATCATCAATCCGACTATCACATATGTGTCTATTCGAAAATACGATAATAAATCATACGAAATATAATATCAAATACGATAGAATATTAATTTTGCAGTTGGAAAATTTGTTTTCCCAAACGGTCCACTTAATTGGACCGCATGCGAAGATCGAATCCGCCTGTCTGCAAAAATCCTTTCTGTAGTAGTGTGCGACGCCAAAGCCGCGTTGCCCGGGCGGGCACCGGACGGTGATGTGGTGCGGGCTCGGGCGGCGCCGGAAGCTCCCGATCGTCAGGCTAAGAGTGGCGACGGGCAAGGAGGACGTGTCGTCGGCTCGTGCTGGCGCTGGAGATAGCGAACAAGAGAGAGGCTCGTTCATTTCGTGCAGAGGATAATTTGGTCAGCTAACAAGAAAAACCAGTGTAAAATCATTTCAGAATTACTAACTGTCAGAATATTTATACACTCTTTTAGCCGTTGGGTGTGTGCAAGATTCGTGTTAGCCATGTTGGATATGTGCACACAGGGTGGGATCGATCCCATGACCTCACGGGTTGAGCCGTGTGACTCTCCCACTGGCCAACTATCTATACTACTTCAAAAAAGCGTAGTGGTGGTCTTGAATCCTCATCAGGTAGACCCGCGGAACATGAACCATTCGATCGTCGCACGCCCCCTCATCCCCGTCATTCGCACACTCTCTATTCCCCGTTTCTCTCCCCATTGACAACCTCCAACGCCGCCGCCCCTAGTCTCCGGCTCGTCGACCGCCTCCGCGCGTGTTGCCAGAACACCCACGACTACGCCGCCACCGATCCAGAGTCGTGTGGGTCATCCTCGTCCCCCAAGCCACGCCAATCTCCGACTCGTCCGCCTCCTTCGTCCCGTCCTCAATCTCCGTCCTCATCACCGGCGTGGCGTGGTCCTCGTCGCTGCGTCGCCATCAATCTCCACATGGTCCCCACCTCATCGGTCTCCTCTAACAACGCCACGCGCGTCGTCGAAACACCAACGACCGCGTAGCCACCAATCCAGAGTCTCCACCTCGTCCTCGGTGATCTTCGCCGCTGGAATAGCATCGGAACCTTGACCACCCCCAACGCCGCCGCATCGCTTCTCTGGTCTCTCCCCCCTCCACCTCAACCATCAGGCGACGGCGGGAGGCCGCGTTGCCCCTGCCCTCCATCAACGCTACGACGGCGGGAGGCTGCGCCGCTCCTGCCCTCCATCAACGCTCGCCGCAGCCCCATCTGGATCCGGGCGACAGAGGGAGGCAAGAGAGCTGACCAATCACACCTTCAGCGCCACCGGATCCCTCTCCACGACGCCGTCGTCAGCCGTTAGGTCGTCGGCGATCCCTCACGCCGCCACTGATCCTGCGTTTTCCACTGTCCATCACGCCGCCACCGGGACTCCTTAACACTGTAATCCATCGATCCTGCCTATGACCATGGTAAGCATCCTGCTCAATCCCGTTCCTGTACAAGAGGAGGCAATCGAGGCACGGTATGGTTCATTCATAGAGAGGCATAATACATAGTTACTTTCAATCACTTTCCATTTTCACTGTGAGTTCTAAGTTGTTGCAGAAAGGTCATGATGATATTGCTATTAGAATGTTAGATTAAAAATGCATGGTGTTTTTACACTACTACGGAAAAGTTTTTTTGGTGCGAGGCCCTCGATAAATTCCAGCGGGCCGTAAGTGGCGCCGCCTGGAAAAACCGATCCACCGGGGCCCAGTCATCGCTTGCACGGGATAATCTATTATCCCGTGAGGGCGTCTTAACACGACCGCACGCGATAATCTCTATTATCGCGTGCGGTCAGATTAAGTCGCCCGCACGGGATAATGGATTATCCCATGCGGGCCGCTTAACGCAATCGCACGCGATGATGCATGCCATATATTGCCCCCAGCCCGAACTTGCCCCATTCAAGCCCGGCGTTTTCTCTGTTCTAAACTTGACTCAAATTAGGGGGAAGGTTTTCAACCTCAAATATTTGCTTGGGATCCATATAAAAGGTGACATGCTTGTTGTCCTCCTTCATTTGCTTCCATTTATTTCAATTTTTATTGGTGCAATGCGATGAAATTTGTACTTTTTTAAATGGAGTAGTGTATGCACTTTTTTATTTTTAGCTAACATATATGGTTTGCATGGCATGTCTTAAAAAGTATTTAGTTGTCCTTACCTTTTTAATAGATACTTGGTTAGGTTTGCCTCCATTTATTTCAATTTTCATCGGATAAAAGCGAAGATTTTTTTCATTTTTGAAAATGGACTATTTTTTTATTGATTAAATATATTGTTTGCATGAATAAATTTGAATAGTATTTAGTAGTGCATAGTACTTTAATTTACTCTTTGTTTAGTTTCCTTTATTTATTTCAAATTTGTTCGGTGGAATGCGACGAATATACTAGTTTTGCAAATCTAGTAATTATAGTTAATTTTTTATTTTTTAAATTAATGCTATTGGACTCACTAGTGTACGAAGAGTAATATAATGTCCGTTTAAGTTGTATCATTTTTATATGATTTAATAAAGTTCAATTCGACTCATCAGAGATATTTTTTAGGAGATGGATCGAGCATGGATGTACGACACAAGAAGAACTTATCCGGCGTTCTTGAAGGAAGCATCCAAATTTGTTGTTCAGGCAAAAACATATGCTTTGAGGGAGAACAGGAGGGACATTTTTTGTCCATGCTTTGATTGCAAGAACGAAAAGATGTTGCAAGACCCAAAGAAAATTTTGGGGCACATTGTAGAGCGTGGATTTAAGGATGATTACAAGATATGGACTTGTCACGGGGAAGTCACCATTTGTAAGGAAGAGGCTGATATTTTTTCCTTTGATATGGGAGAAAATTTTATAATCGAAGACATGACCCATGGAACGATCCCAGAATTTGGTGGCTCTGGTATAGATGATGCAGATATTGATTTTGATCTAGAGGATATGTTGCGGCATGTTGAACCAGAGGTCCTAACTTTGACAAAACAAGGGTTGGATGATTGGAAAGTGTTGGAAAAGCAATGAAGGACCTTCTTTACGACGAATCGAAAGGATGTGATATGGACTATATGGTGTTGCGCTCTGTATTTGAACTAATCAGATTGAACGCCAGACATAGATGATCGGACACTAGCTTCAACGATTTGTTGGATCTGTTGAGAGTTATGCTTCCGAAGCCGAACTTGTTGCCAACCAACACATATCAAGCCAAGAAATTGATAGGTCCATTATTTCTAGGTGTTCAAAAGATTCATGCATGTGTAAATCATTGTATACTGTACCGCAAGGAATACGCGGATTTAGACTGTTGCCCAACATGTGGGACGAGTCGGTACATGATGGGCAATGGAGCCTCAAACGGAGAGGTGGTCGACCAAGATTCATCGGTGCCAGCAAAGAAAAAGATTCTAGCTATGGTGATGTGGTACCTGCCAGTGAAAGATCGCCTGAAGCGGCTGTTTTCAAATCGTACCGATGCCGAGTTGATGAGATGGCATCAAGAGGGTCGAAAAATAGATGGTATGATTCGACACCCCGCTGATGCTCGACAGTGAAAAAACTTTGATGCACTATACCCAGAATTTGCAAAGGACCCGAGAAATGTAAGGTTTGCCTTGAGCACGGACGGAATGAACCCGTTCGGTGACTTCAGTAGCTCACACAGCACTTGGCCAGTGCTGCTCACCATGTATTACTTGGCTACATGTATTTGCCAGAAGCAAAAGTACATTTTGTTGACTATTCTTATACAAGGGCCAAAACAGCCTGGGATTGACATAGATGTATTTCTTGAACCATTGATGGAGGACATGCAAGAAATGTGGAAAGAAGGGTTACGAGTGTGGGATGAGTACTACAGGGAATATTTTACTCTGCGTGCCATCATATTCGTTACCATCAACGACCTGCCGGCACACTTTTCGCTCTCAGGTCAGCTTAAGGGGAAGTTTGGATGTCTTATATGTATCGACAACATGTCGTACAAGTACCTCACCTCCTCAAGCAAAGTAGTGTACATGCGTCATCGTCGGTTCTTACCACAGAGGCATAAGTGACGTGCGATGGCTAGATTATTCGACAATACAGTAGAGAACGATCTTCCTCCTAAAACATGAACTGGTACACAAGTCTTCAACATGACAAAGAAGATTAAGGTCGTGTTCAGAAAGGGAAAGAAGAAGGCAGGCAAGAGGAAGAAAGCAACGGATCAAGATAATACAGATGCAACGGATCAGGAAAATACGTTGCCTTTCAAGAAGCACTCAATATTTTTTAGGTATCTGGAATACTGGAAAGACCTGGAGATTCGTTATGCCATTGACGTAATGCATCTTGAGAAGAATGTGTTCGACAACACCATTGGCACTTTACTAGACATCCCGGTAAGATGAAAGATGGGCTGAAGTCACGTGCCGACTTTGTAAATATGGACATAAGTAATGACCTTCACCCAAAAGAGCTGGCAAATGGGAAGGTCGATATTCCTCTGGCATGCTACTCATTGACACCAGAAGAGAAAAGGGCTTTCTGTAGATGCTTGCATACTTTGAAAGTCCCGACTGGTTTCTCATCGAACATCAGAAAACTTGTATCCATGAAAAATTTGACCATCTCTGGGTACAATGCTCATGACTGTCACAAGATGTTAACTATCTTCCTACCTATTGCTATAAGAGCAGTCAAGCCAGTTCACACTAAGGTAGTGATAACAAAGTTATGCTACTTATTCAATCGAATATCACATAAGATTTTTTATCCTGAAGAGTTAGGCCCCCTTCAAACATTCGCAATCGAGACAGCGTGCCAGCTTGAGATGTTTTTCCCTCCATCCTACTTCAATAAGATGGAGCATCTGATTGTCCACATCGTCCCTCAGATTATTGAAATCGGTCCCCTATACCTATATTAGATGTGGGCGTACGAGAGGTACATGTCGGTTCTGAAAGGATATGTCCGTAACCGAGCTCATCCGGAGGGATCAATGATAGAGGGGTACACAACTGAGGAGGTGGTCGACTGCTGTATAGATTACATGAAGGATGCCACACCCATTGGGATACCCCCGCTCTACACGAGGGTCGGTTAACTGGGAAGGGGACCGTAGGCAAGAAAAGGTTCTATGATAATGACTACATTGCTGTAGCGGAAGCACATAGCAGCGTGCTGCAACAGCTCACCATCCTCGAGCCGTACATTGAGAAACACATGAATGAGATAAGAGCCTGCAACCCTAGAAGACCGGCTCCTTGGAACTCAAAGGAACAAAAGCGCAAATTTCCTGAATGGTTGAAGGATCAAAACCTGTCGTTCGGTGAATCGCTCGAGGAAAAAGCATTGCAGAGGCTGGCAACTGGCCCAAGTAGCCTCATGACCTCATGGCAAGGGTACGACATCGGCGGATATACATTGTACACTATAGGCAAGGACAAGAAAAGCGCCGCTCAGAATAGTGGAGTTCGTGTTGAGGCGTTGGATGCAACAGGCGAGAAGAAGTCATACTACGACAACATACAAGACATTTGGGAGCTTGACTACGGCCTTAACATCTAGATCCCAGTGCTTCGATGCCAATGGGTCAAAGACACAATAGGCATATCCATCGATTACTACGGCCTTACGGTTGTGGAATGTGGTAAATTAGGCCACAAGGATGATCCGTGGGTTCTCGCTGAGCATGATGCATAGGTTTTCTATGTGAAGGACCCATCCGACGAGCAGATGGACATTACGACAGGCAACGATGACGACCCCAGCTCCATCGGTGCCACAGACGGCTACCCCTTCAGCACCGCCATCCCCACTGAATTCCCCAACCCCACCAGGATCTCCTATCCCACCAAGATCTCCTATCCCACCAAGATCTTCGTCCCTAAAAAGAGTACCTTCTCCACCTGCAGAGCCTGCCGCACCAGATTCCCCAACTCCGCTGCCTCGGCAGCCGTCTCCTGCTCATCAGTCGCCTCCTACTCCACAATCTGCTCTCGTGCAACCTGTGCCACCTTTCCAGGAAGATGCATCTATCCAAAAGACAAGTACTTCGCAAGCCCGTAAGCTCATACCACAAACGGTTTCCATGTACAAACCGAAGGAAATGGCAGGGTATGAGGCGAGGATAGTTTTCAAGTCAATCAGGGGACAGGGTCCGCCAAAGCCAAGCCCACCTGAACTGCAAATGGATGCATAGAAAAGTGTACTAGGTCATGCAGACAAAATGCAATCTTGGGATTCTATAAAAGTGCCAAAGGTGTACGAATATGGCAAGCCATTCTTGCCGTTCCACGTCATGCTTGAACTCCCATGGTGTTGGCGCAGAATTTCGACCCATTAGATGTCAAAATGGGTTCCACGTTTCCACGGCGGCCTGGGAGATCTGCTTAGCTCCAGTGCAGGTCCAATGGCTTGCCTAGGTGCGTTTAGGGCGTGCCAGTTGATTTGATCTGCAATCAACAAGAATAAACAAGTAAACCATGTTAGAAAATGATGGTCGATCGGCCGATAGGCCGATGTCGCATCGTGATAGCTCAGCCGATAGGGCAAAGCTATATCGGCCTACTTGAGGTTATAAAGAAATAAGACTAAAAGACAGATCTAATCCCATCGGCCATCATTAACATGCTGGTGTCAATTTAATGGCATTGGCCGATGAGGGATCACTAAGATAAATACACTAGCTAATACCCTAGTGCAAACCTGTATAAGCCAATCGGCCGACATAAATACACCGATCACAGAGAAATCTTGAGGATAATCTATGACAAGTATACTTATATTTGTCAATCCACTTGTACAAGTGGCAAATACATGTAAAAACATATAGTGATCACATGTATTAGATAAGACCGGCTGAAACCCCGGCACTATCCTTAATTACGATCAAAAACATATAGTGATCTCAAGATCTTGAGTTAGATCTCAAGATAGCAACTCAAAGTGTGAATTGAGAACTAACACAAAGAAAATCAAGTCATTGATCATTTTTGGGGATGGTAGATGCCTTAGATAATCTAGATGAGCAAGCTAATTCAACCACCGTCGACAATAAACCCTAAAACGAGTTAATCGCTGGTGAGGTAGAATTAGAAAGCCACATCAGGATTATTCAAGACATTGATAAATGACGATCACATCGCCAGGGCTTAACATGTCTAAAGCGACACGTTAGCCCCGATGATGTAGATCGTCGGGTACGAGTTCTTACCTCTACTCTGGGGAAGCAAGAACTCGCCGGAAGCTAACCTCTTGCGAGAGTGGCGATGCGCCGAAAATAGATTGAATTGTGATTGAATTGATTGAGAGGGCCTTTCTATGTACAAACTACTGAGATATTTATACCCGTGATTTACAACACTGTCCATATGGGACACGATCTTATCTCTAACTAACAATCAAGCCCTTATGGCAGACTCTTGCCATAGATCAGATCAAATCTATCTTAACTTCCTAATTAATAGATACAATCGCCTAAAACCGGGTCTTATCCCTATTTGGCATTCTCCTTGAAGCTTAACCCAAGCCCAAACCAAGCCTATGCTGCCTCCATCAGCCTCCTGCTCCCATCGGCCGATGGCCATATTGAACCCGCATCGGCCAATACAGCCCCTCTGCAAGTGCTCCAACTAGTCCGATGCGCCGCTGAGTCCGATACGGGACTTGGTCCGACTCTGGCTTGACCCTTCTTTTCCGCGTCGGTTTTCTCTTTCCTCTCCAAGTAGATCACAAAAATCTGCTGTTAACACATGCCCCCCAATTCCGCTTCATTATATAATGTGGCGGAATTAGCTCCGAGGAACCCATCGACTTCTTTGCTACGGTTTATCCACAACCACGCAGATCCAGATTCGCAACCTTCCGCCGCCGATTTCCACACGCAGTTCATCATTAGCCGTTTACGCCCTTCGAATTCAGCGACTTCTAAGCACATTCTCGGCGGCAACCCCCTCAATGGCGACCCCTTCAACAACAGCCATGGCAAGCCTTCCATTCTACGTCTCCGAGATCCCTAAGGTAAACCAATCCTTCCTCAAATTTTCATTTTCCCGCCGAGACTTTTCAAACTAGGGTTTCTGCTCTTGCCCCCTGGATCTTACTTTCCATTACTGTTCATACGGTGTAGGTCTTCAAGAACCAGATTTTGATCCCCACAAATGACAAATCACATTGATTTCTTTTGGGACCCATGGGCAACTTTGACCCCACCTGGCTGATAAACGCAGAATCCAACATAATCCCCTTTAAACAAGCAAAGCCTAGTGTCCCCTCATGGAAACACACTTTCAGATACTGGCCGTCCAAACTTAACGGATATAGGACTTGGTACAAGAGAATCGCTGCTGCCAAACAAGTCCATTGGGATGAAATCGGAATCGGCCAGTGTCTTGCTCTGTCTCTAGCAGACACCAAGAAGAATGAACCCCTCATGTCGGCTGCCACCTATTTCTGGTCCAGCACCTTGAATGCCTTCTTATTCCGGCAAGGTCCGATGACCCCAACGCTAATAGACATCAAGATGCTAATAGGCCTAGATATCCTCTCTGAGATCAATCCCTTCAACCTCCTCATCAACAGCAACCATAAATTGAAAACCAAGAAGATTGGAGGTTGGTCTGGGCACATCTCTGAGCACATGGAGCAAGGATCTGTCTCAAAGAGAGAACACGTGGCTTTCCTAACTCTGTGGTTGGAAAGATTCATCTTCTGTGGATCAACCTGCGGCCCCACTTTAAACTACCAACATCTAGCTCAGGCCCTGGTTGAAAAGAAGAAATTTCCTCTTGGCCGATTCCTCCTTGGAGCTGTCTATTGGCTGCTGCACTCTGCCACCCAAGATCTGATGCTGAATAGGACAGTGGCACATGGAGGTCCATGGTGGATTATTCAACTATGGTTAACCATCTACACCAACACCATGGTTGATCGGCCCCCATTATCAGACTCAGTCTTCCCATTGGACTATAATGACAATGAAGATCCCTCATCTAGGAGGTGCATGTCCTTTGGAGAAGTGGCCTCAGTATATCCTGGAGCCGATCAATCGGCCGAAGAAATGTCCACATGGTTCGTCCGATTCTACACCAACCCTCCATCAGTCAAGATGGACATGTTTGTTTATCCCTCAGATTCTGATTTTGAGCTCCCCGTCAATCTTACCTTCGGTCATCTGAATGACGACATGGTTTCGAGGGAGACCTTCATGATCGGTGTTACTCCATGCCTGCTCCCAGTGGGCATTTTCCAAGGCAGAAGCACTAGCTTGTCATATGAATTTTATAATCCAATGGTGGCTGCCAGACAATGTGGACTTGGACAACTTCCCATCAGCTCGCACTTCCATCGGCTATTAGAGAGCAGGGGCATGGTCTCATCAGCATTGATCATGAACAAAGTCTTGGAGACCAGAATCCCAAACTTGGGTGACTGTGACCGATTGTGGTTGAGCGCCTTTATCCATATCAGCTTCCAAACATGGTGGCATGAGTGGGCTACCCACATCTTCCATCAATCGACTAGATTTTACCTGACAGAACTTATTGACAACATCAGTCCCCAAGTCCCTGACGCCCCAGCGCCATCTGTCAGCAATAGTGGGCAAAGGATATCCTATGCTCCAGTTGTAGCTCCATCAGGAAAAGCTGTTCTGGAGTCAATTATCGGCCTCACCGCTCCGAAAGTGTCGTCGCTGCTCCAAGGGCCGATAGTCAGAGAAACTACCAAGAGGAAGGCACCGGTAAAGGAAAAAACTCAAAAGCCCGGCAAAAAGCCTAAAACCGATGACCAGGCCGATCTTGATGAGCTGGACCCCTCCGTAGAAGAATTCCTGGATGACCAAGTAATGGAAGAGGAGGTCGATGCAGCAGCCGCTGATATACCTGAAGACCAACACCCATTGGCCGCCGCTGCTAAAGAACCATCGGCCGATAAGCCAATTAAAGATCCATCGACCATAATCACTGGAGATCCGCCGGCCGATGGTCAAGCTGACGCTGCTCAACCCAGAAGAACGAGACACGCAGTCCGCAAGGTTAATATAGGCTTCCTCATATAGCTCTTCAATTTTAGTTCACTGGAGTGTTCTAACTCGACTTTTAGGTCATTGCATCATCCTTGCTTAAGGAGAGAACTCAATCGGCCCCATTACCAAGAACCAAGAAAGCTACCTTGAAAAAACGTGAACAAGCCAAGGCCCGATTGAGGACTCCATCTCCTTCTCCACCACCTTCTACAGTTTCTTCGGTAAGCGCCGATCTACCTGCTTCATCTTATTAACAATGCATATCTGATTCATCGCGTTTTTGCTTTACTCTTTAGCCGCGAGCTCCAACACCCTCACCACATCGGCCAACCCCTTCTCCTGCCATTTCAGAACAGCAACAGGAGGCCAATGCAGCCACAGCCGATGTCCTATCACAGGCAAACCTAAACCACTTTGAACTCCTTGCCAATTTCAATCTGACTAAATTAACTATGTCTTATTATGATGTTGCAGTCCTTAGCCGATATGTTCGCTTTTGACATCGGCCAATTCCTTGATGATGAGGACAAGGAGGTACCCAGCACAGCCATGCCATCAATCTCTGAAGAGCTAAAGGGCCAGCTGTCTGATATTGCCAATCGGCTGGAAGCGTCCATAGAGTCCTTGGTGGAGAATTGTAATCCAATCAGGAGCAGAGTCCAGGAAATTCAAGGTCAGCTACCTGAAGCCCTGATGGAAACATTAACACCAGCTATCTTCCTGGAACAATATCACTTCAAACTTCACAAAGCCAAAGAAAGACTTGCAGAGAGGCCGGAACGTGAAGGCCTAGAATCGGCTGTGTCTGCCAGCAAAGCTCAAATAAACTCCGATAAAACTAGATTGGACGAGCTAGTCACTGAGCCGATCGCCTTGAACAAAAACCTTGAAGAACTCCGTCGCCTTGAAGCAGATCTGTTGGTGAAGCTAGAAGCCACTCGCAAAGAAATCCAGGAAACCGAAGTGAAGATAGTTGCATCCCTGAAGGCGATTGAAAACCAAACAGCGAAGCTAAGAGCATCGGCCAAACACCTTGCAACCCTGAGTAAGGCATTGAAACCGATCCCAGGGTCATCGGCCGATGACGCTCAAGCGATAGACGACATTGATCAGATTCGTCGCAAGGCCATTGCAGCTATCCAAAACTTTATAAGTTGATGTAACATACTTTCATCTTTTCCTTGTGAAAAAGTTAACTGGGTCTTTAATTGATATATATCTCATTGGCCAATCAGCTGAATATAATTGACTATCTCATCTTAACCATGTAGCTCGTAATCCAAAAAAATATTTAAGTCCACAAATTTAATCCATCCATAGAAGAACTGCTGAGTATATATATATGCCCCCCAAATTTTGGAAGATGAGGGCTCATGTTGTAAAATTTGAACTAAGGGCGATAGTATGTATTGGCCATCTGAAGGCGATGCATTGTACGTCGACTATCATCAGCAAACGGCTAGTAAGCCGATCATGAGTCGATCCAAATACTTGGGTGGTATTTCTTTAAGTACTTGCCATTGAGCGCTCTGCCAAAAACCTCTCCATCTAATCCTTTTAATAAATATGCATTATGAGGAACACATCGATGAATCTGAAAAGGACCTTCCCAATTAGGTGAGCACTTGCCGAATCTGTTGTCTCTAGAACCATTCGGCAGTATCAATTTCCAAACAAGATCCCCTTCCTTAAACGATTTGGCTACAACCTTTTTATTATAATGACGAGCAACCCAATCTTTATCTCGCTTGATTTTCTCCAAGGCCTGCAATCGTACATGTGCCAAGTCATCCAACTCATCGACCATGAGATTGTGGTATTCATCGGCCGTCAAGTCGTCTTGCAATGCAATCCGTCTTGAGCCGATGTTGGTCTCCCATGGCAGCACAGCTTCATGTTCATAAACCAGCTGATAAGGCGGCACTTGAGTTGCACCATGACAAGCCATCCGATACGCCCAAAGGGAATCGGCCAGTGTTGTATGCCACTGTCTCGGCTGTTCAGCAATCTTCCTCTTGATCAACTTGATTAAGCTTTTGTTAGAAGCTTCTGCCTGCCCATTGGCTTGCGCATAATATGGAGAAGAATTCAACAGTTTGATGCCCATGCTGTTAGCAAACTCAACAAACTCATCGGACATAAAAATTGATCCTTGATCTGTAGTCAGCGTCTATGGAAGTCCAAATCTATATATAATATGCTCCTTAACAAACTGGATTGCATTCTTAGAATCAACCTTTTTATATGGAACGGCCTCAACCTACTTCTGTAGCCGCTAAAATATACTTTTGTCCTTTGCTTGATGGAGGATGGATCTGTCCGATCATGTCTATACCCCATCCACGAAACGGCCACGGCTTTATGATTGGATGCATAGCCGATGTCGGTGCTCTCTGAATTGCTCCAAACTTTTGACAATCTTGACACCCCTTATAGTACTTGAAACAATCCTCTAGCATTGTCGGCCAAAAATATCCAACTCGCTTCAAAAGCCATCGTATCTTATGGGCCGATTGATGTGTTCCACAAATTCCGTTGTGAACCTCGCTCATGGCAACTTTAGCTTCTTCTAAACTTAAACATTTTAGCAAGACACCATCAATCGTCCGATAGTATAGATCGTCATCTAGCAAGACATAATGTAGAACTTTATACTTCATCTTTCGTGAAGCCGATTGAGAAGGATATCTTAAATACTCTATTATAGTGAACCTCCAATCATCGGCATCCACGGTGGCGATTTGAACCTCAACATCTTTCATCATCGGCCTGTATCCTGATGCTCCCTGGGCTAAATCATTGGCCTCAAAATTGTGTTTCCTGGGTATATGTCTCATCATCACAATCTTGAAAGTTTTTAACAATTCCAGACACTCTTCATTGTAAATCTTTAGAATATCATTCCTACACTCATATTCCCCAGAAAGCTGATTAATTACCAACTGTGAATCACCAATAATTTCTAGGGAATCGGCCTCAACCTCTTGTAATAACTACAACCCTTTAAGAACAGCTTCATATTCTGCTTGATTATTAGTATAATAGGGCTTGATAGTGAACGCAAACTCGAAGCTTGCCCCCCGAGGGGATATGATGACTAGGCCGATACCGCATCCATGTCTGCAGACAGATCCATCAAAATACAGTGTCCATGGCACAATATCTGAATATGTGACTGAATCATCTCAATGTTGTACAATGAAATCGGCCGGGGCTTGTCCTTTGATCGCTTTGGCCGATTCATATCTGAGGTCAAACTATGTTAAAGCAAAAATCCACTTCCCAATTCTCCCTTTTAACACAGAGGCCGATAGCATATATTTTATCACATTGGCCTTACTTACCACAATACACTCATTGGAGAGGAAATAATGCCTCAATTTGATACATGAAAAATATAAACATAAGCATAGCTTCTCTACTGGCGTGTACCTTGTTTTAGCATCCAACAATCTCCTGCTGAGATAGAAAATAGTTCTTTCTTTGCCACCGATTTCTTGAACTAAAACGGAGCCGATAGGTCTCTCATTGGCCGACAGGTACAACTTGAATGGAACTCCCTTCTGTGGAGGCATTAAAACTGGCGGGGAGCTCAAATATTCCATAATATCGTTCAACGCCTTTTGCTGCTTCTCACCCCATGTAAATTCTTGATCATCCTTCAACCTCAATAGTGGAGTGAATGGTTCTATCCTGCCTGACAGGTTTGATATAAAACGTCGAACCAAGTTGAGTTTTCCTATCAGAGATTGTAACTTGGTCTTGTTCTGAGGAGGCTTGATCTTTTTTATGGCGTCGATGTTCTTTTGTGTAATCTCAATTCCTCTCTTGTGGACCAAGAAACCCAAAAACTGACCGGCCGATACGCCAAAGGCACATTTGTTAGGGTTCATCTTTAAACCATATTTTCTTGCTCTTTCCAGTACCTTACGTAAATCGGCCAAGTGCTCATCGTACTCTTTCGACTTCACAACCACATCATCAATGTAGACCTCAATCAATGAGCGATAAGATCGTGAAAGATATAATTCATCGCCCTCTGATAGGTGGCTCCAGCGTTTTTGAGACCAAATGTCATAACAACCCACTCATACAGGCCGATTGCCCCCGGACACCTAAAAGTTGTCTTGTGGATATCCTCCTCAGCCATGAAGATCTGGTTGTAGCCTGCGTTTCCATCCATAAAGCTGATGATCTTGTGTCCAGACGCAGCATCAACTAGCAAATCGGCCAGCGGCATTGGGTACTCGTCTTTTGGCGTTGCTTTATTTAGATATCTGAAATCGATGCACACTCTGAGCTTGTCGTTCTTCTTCAACACCGGCACTATGTTGGAAACCCACTCAGCGTATCGGCAGGGCCTGATGAAGTTGGCGTCGTAGAGCCTTGTAATTTCTGCCTTGATAGCTTCGTGCATATCGGCCTTAAATCTTCTGGGGGCTTGTTTAAATGGCCGATAGCCCGGTTTTATAGGTAACCGATGTTCTACAATCGATCGGCTTAATCCTGGCATCTCATGATATTCCCATGCAAAACAATCCATGACTTCTTTCAAAAGATGTATCAATTTGCTCTTATATTCCTCTGGTAATTTGGCACTTACATACGTCGGCCTAGGCCTATCACCTATCCCTATGTCAACTTCTTCAAGTTCATCGGCCGACGTGAAGCCTTGTCCCAATTTTTCGTCTAACTCATCCACCGCATCTTCTGTGTAGGGACTAACCTGTTCGTCTTGGCTTGTGAATGTTACACCTTTGTTAAAGTAACTGCTTGTCTCCATCTTCGATCGGCTCAATATCGCAGTCAGTTACCTTCAGGAAATCGGCCTCCCAAACTCGTCCAGACAGGCAATCGATTCCCTCCATCTCCCAAACTGCAAGATCGGCATTGGCCACATGTACTGATCTATCGGCCTACACGATCTCGACCTGATCCCCTTGCCACTGAATAAGGCATTGATGCATTATCGAAGGGACGCAGCAATTTGCGTGGATCCAGTCTCGTCCCAACAACAGGCTGTAGGAACCCTTTTCATCAAAGACAAAAAAGGTAGTAGGGATTGTCTTGTTGCCCACTGTGAGCTCCACGTTCAACACCCCTTTTGCCTCAGACGCGTTGCCACAAAAATCTTTCAACACCATTTATCTTGATTAGGTCCTCAGGTACTTTTCCAAGCTTCCTGAAAGTTGTATACGGCATTAAATTTACTGCCGCGCCGCCATCGACTAGCATCTTCGTCATCGGCTGCCCATTGACGAACCCCTTGATGTACAACGGCCGGAGGTGCCTATAGCTGGTGTCGTCTGACTTGTCGAACACGGCTTGCTCTGGTGACAATTGTAGCTTAGCCGAAGATTGCTCCATCTCGTCATCGGCTATATCTTCATCGGCCATCTGTATGCTATACTCTGCTGGCAATACAAAGACCATGTTAACAGAAGCCGATGATATGCTTTTACCTTTTGAAGACGTAGGAGCTTGAGTTGACTTGGTATTCTCCTCATCGGCCTTTTCTACTGTAGATTTTATCTTCCATTTTTTCCTGGTCTTATTGGGCCGATGAGCGACTGCTGCCTGTTGCTCCTGGATCTTCTCTTTTTGCCTTAGCCTCTAAACCCGTCGCTTCTGGGTTTTGCTAAATAAATCACCTGGGCACCACTGGGGGTTTTGAACTTGTTCATCTTCTGTTGCTTGGCGATCGAGGTGCATCGGCCCCAGCCTTTCGTGTACAGATTTTCTCTGCTTGATCGACCGATGCGCCTGCCTGCTTGCGCTACCTTGGTAAGACTCTTCTATGTCATTGCATGCAGGACATTCTTGTATTGTTGGCAGTCTCATCCCCTCGTTCCAATAAAACCGGAAGAACTCGCACTCCCAATGGGGATCATAGAATTTATCTTGGTCATCATAGTCCTGTGCTTGCTCCTCCCGCCTCCGCTGGTATTTCTTGATGAGGCCTTCCGAAGTTTGATGAGGTCTTTTATTGGTCCGATAGGCACCGCTATCGGCCTTGCCAGCCCACACCATGTTGACTGGGAACGGGTGTCCTTCTATCTTCATCGGCCTTTTGGCTTCATCAAACTTGATCCTGCCTTGTTCAATGGCCGATTGTATCTGTTGCCAAAAAATTTTGCACTCGTTCGTGTGGTGGGAGTACGTGTTGTGCCATTTGCAATATCTTCTTTTCTTTATCTCTTCGGCCGGTGGCAACACATGACCTACTGGTAACTGTATCTGTATCTCCTGTAGCAGTAAGTCAAATATCTTGTCGGCCCTATTGATGTCGAAGTCGAATTTGTCTTTCTTATCGCCCTTCTTGGCCCATTGACATGTTGTTGGTTTCTTCATCCGGGCCCACTCGGCTAAATCAACCTTGGCATCGTCATCTTCATCCTCGTCGAAGGCATACTGATGAACACTGTTAATCTTCTTCGTGAACTTTTTCGCCTCCTGAAATCTTTGCTCATGGGCCGATATCTTCTGTGCTAGCTGAGCTAGACTGTCAAACTCTTGCGACGAGAATCTTTCTCGTATCGGCCCAAGTAGCCCTAGTAACGCCAGATCGGCCAGCTGAGAATCGGTCAAGCTGAGGCTATAGCACCTGTTTCTAACGTCCCTGAACCGTTGAATGTAGTCCGGGACCGATTCGTCAACCCTCTGCCTTATGGCGGTGAGATCGGATAGCTCCGTCTCTTGTACACCGTTGAAAAAGTATCGATGAAACTGTTTCTCCAGGTCCACCCATCCTCTGATAGAATTACACGGCAGAGAGGAAAACCATGTGAACACCGATCCTGACAAAGATAGGGGAAAAAATCTCACCCTCAACGCCTCGACAGCCGATGCCTCACCGCACTGGGCTAACATGCTCGTATGTGGAGACATTATCTTGCCCTGAAAACTTGGAGAAGTCAGGAATCTTGTATCGGCCCGGCAGCGGCACTTTGTCGAACTCCTCTGGGTATGGGTGCCGATACACTGTGGCACTCTCCTTGGGCTTCAAACCGAATTGATCACGCATCACTTCAGCTATCATATTGGCCCAGTGCCTTTGAGTGATTCCTGTGGGCTGTTGTAAAAACTCCTGGTAATACTGTTGTTGAAAAAACCTTCTTGCCGATATTGCCTAGGGGAGTATGGTTGAAAGTGGTGGTTCAAGTTTGGTGCATCATACTGCCCCGTGGAGTACTGCTGGTAGCCTTGTGGCGCATTGTAAGCAGCTACTTGTGGAGGATTGCTTGGTAGAGCGAATTGGGCTCGCCCAGCCGATGTTGGATTGGCAGGGGCTTGCTGTGTCAGCTCAACCATCGGCTGTTGCGAGGCCATCGGAGCCTGCCTCCCCCTCGTCCATTGTGCGAATTGGTCTTCTGTGATGTGCTGAGGACTTCCTCCCGCTCGTTTGGTCAAGGCCAATGGCATAGTTGGCACTGGCTGGGTCGATGGAGGTGGGATCGGCACCGTCGGCTGTGGAGCTGAGCCTAGGTCAGTGTCACGCCCAGAAATTCACTACCAGAATTTCCAAAGCAAATTGTGTATTAAAGTCCCTGTCCAGGACCAGCCAGGGTACACAAATGACAAAGTTGCCATACAGATCCACGTCTTACAAAACAATAAAAATCTCTTACAAAACTGCAGCGGAAAAAGGAAACAACTATTCTAATAAACTAAACACTCGCAACGTAGCGACTCCACTCCACAGGCATTCCTCGACGATAGCAACAAGCCTACTCTTCTGAAAAGTCTTCCTCTGAAACAAACTCCAACTCTGGTGTGGGGAAAAAAAATAAAGCAAAACTGAGTACTACCCACTGTACTCAACAAGTCATACCGGAAAGGAAAATAATGATGCAAGTAATAACAAAGGAGAGCTGCAATGGTTATTTTGCATAAAATACGCATTTAAAAACAATAGTTGAAAACAGTAAAACAGTTGAATTAATTAAGCAAAATTCCACCATCACTGTCCAACGCTACACCACGTTGCGACAGGCCCAACCATCCACCTGAACTAAACCATTTCCATTAAGTCAAATTATTAAAGAGTTCAACTAATCACGGTGAATCTGGTTGATCGCCCATAACCGTGGGCACGGCTATTCGAATAGTTTTACTCTGATCAGAGGTGTACAACTATACCCACAAGACACAGTCCTACAACACGTTACCGTGCGCCGACATACCACCACGGTACACCGGAAAAGGAGCTGTGATAGGACCCTTCGTATAACCCTTCCTAACCAATCGCACCACACCTCAGGTTTCGCCCCCGCTCCGTTTCCCGGCAACGGGCAGCCCCCTCTCGTGCCTTGGTGAATACGGCAGCCAAGCAACCGGTATATCCCCAGCCGACTCAACTCCATCACGCCCACCCTTTCCAGGGAACGTCGGCTAGGAAAAAGCTATACTCCAAATCCAGCCATTACCCACGCTGGCTTGTGGAAAGTACGGTAATTCTTCCAGGGTTTCCCGCGAACCGGTCCTTAATTGTCATGAGCACGACCATCAAAACCATGTGCTCACAACCCACCATTAATCAATATTTTAGTTGAAACATTTAATTAAATCACCCACGATTAACCATCGCGAGCCAACATGAAATAACCATCATTAAGTATTAATGAAGCTTTAAACAACCCAATTGTGAGCTAATGTTTCTAAGCAGGGCTAAGCAAGTTCTATTGTAGCAACTACTCAAATTATTTCCCAAGCTATCAAATGAATAAGGTAATTGCAATATAAGGCTGAGTACAATAGGTAAACTATCACATAGATGACATTATAAAACAATGCAGTATTTAGAGAAAAATAAGACTGTTTCGCAATTTAGGTACAACATGATCAAATGAATAAGTATGACTTGCCTTGCTCTTGCGCTGGGTCGACCTCGGCAACGACTTCGAAGTAAACCGGAGAGTCGGAATTACCGGAATCTATACGACATACAAAGCAAACAACAATACATGCTATAAGTCTACTGAAACAAAGAACAAAACTATTTTTAATGGATTCTAGACATTTTTATGAATTTTCTGACACTTGAACGGACTAAAACGGAGTCCGGATGAATTAGTTATGAATTTTTGAAGTTATCTGTGTTTTTACTAAAACAGAAAAATCCTTAATTATTTATTGCGCAATAAACCCCTAGGGCTGACGTCATCGCTGACGTCAGCGGCTAGGGCTGACGTCAGCCGCGGCGGCGGTTGCGCACCACGTGGCGCACACGTGGCGCCGACGCGGCAGCCACGCGGTGGCCACGTGGCGGCCACGCGGGACGGGAACGGGCGGCCGGGATCGGCCCGAGTGGCCGATCCGACGGCTGAGGCGCGCGGGCGGCCGAGCGGCCGGGCTCGGGCTCGGCCGAGCCGGCCATGGCGCGCGGGGGCGCTAGGGTTTCGGCGCAGGAGGCGGCGCACGAGCGGCAGCGGGGCGGTGCGGGAGCGCATGGGCGACGGCGGCGCGGGAGGCGCGCACGGCAGCGGGCGGCGCAGCCGGGAGAGGGGAGAAGGAAAAGGCGGCGGCGCTTACCGGCGGCGAAGACGGCGGCGGAAAACGGCGGCGGAAAACGGCGGCGGCGGAGCGGCGCTAGGGTTAGGGTTAGGGCGGCGGCGGCGCGGGGAAAAACGAGGGGCGGCGGCCTCGGGGGGGGGAAATAAATAGGGGCGCGCGGCGGGAGTCCCGCCGGGAAACGCGGCGGCGCGGGCGCGCGGCGGCGCCGGCCGTGTCGGAGGCGGACTCGGCCGCGGGCCCACGCGTCAGCGAGCGCGGCGCGGGGGAGGCGGCGCGGACTTTCCGGGCGGCTCGGGCCGTGGCCTCGGGCCGGCCCGGGAAGGAGGAGAGGCGCGGGGAGGCGGCGGCTTGGGCCGGCTGGGCCGGCTGGGCCGAGGGAGAGGGGAGGGAGAGCGGCGCGTGGGGCGGCGCTCGGCTTGGGCCGGGGGGGGTGGGAAAAATGGGCCGACGGCCCGAGGAGAGGAAAAAGAAAAAGAAAAGGAAAAAGAAAAGGAGTTTTTCCCAGGGATTTATTTATTGCGCTTGAGGGTTTTTAATTGGTTAACATTATTTCTGGGGCTCTGAAAATTCCACTAAAAATCCTGTTAATGTATTTTGACATGGGGAACTCAAGAAAAATTCCACCTTGCCATTTCCACTTCTTTAATGCATTAATTAATTGGGTTTTTCTCCAGATTTAATTAAACAATTTCTCAGATAAATTATTAAATTTAATTTTTACGATTTGGGAGAACCTCATGGTGTGACAAACCTACCCCCCTTAAACGGAATCTCGACCCAGAGATTCAGAGGTGCTGGCGAAGAGGTGTGGTTGGGCAGCCTTCAATTCATCCTCTCTTTCCCATGTAGCTTCTTCCTCGGAATGATGGCTCCACTGAACTCTGCAGAACCTGGTAACCTTGTTTCTGGTTCTCCTCTCGCTGGTTTCGAGAATACGAATCGGCTTCTCCACATAAGTCAAGTCCTCTTGAATCTCAATTTGATCGGGACTGGCCTGTTCTTCCGGTACTCTCAAGCATTTCTTCAATTGCGAGACGTGAAACACATCGTGAATACCCGCCATGTTGGGTGGAAGCTCAAGCTGGTAGGCAACTTCTCCTCGACGCTCGCGGATCTTGTATGGTCCCACAAAGCGTGGTGCCAATTTTCCTTTAGTTTGAAAACGGTGTACTCCTCGAAGCGGTGTGACACGAAGGTACACATAGTCCCCTATTTCAAAAGTTAACTCCCTTCGACGATTGTCGGCATAGCTTTTCTGTCGAGACTGTGCAATTCTCAACCTTTCTCTGACTGTTCTGACCTTTTCTTCCGCATCGCTCAAGACTTCAGTCCCAAATAGTTGTCGTTCTCCGGTCTGATCCCAAAAGAGCGGGGTACGACACTTTCTGCCATACAACGCCTCAAATGGTGCCATCTACAAGCTGGCTTGATAACTGTTGTTGTAGGAGAATTCGGCATAAGGCAAACTCTTATCCCATGCTCCTCCAAAATCGAGCGCACAGGCTCTGAGCATATCCTCAAGTATCTGGTTCACTTGCTCAGTCTGGCCATTAGTTTGCGGATGGTAAGCCGTGCTAAAGTTCAAACGGGTTCCCAATTCTTCTTGTAATTTCTGCCAGAACTTTGAGGTGAACTGGCTTCCTCGATCCGATACGATCTTCTTAGGCACTCCGTGTAAACACATGATTCTTGCGAGGTAGAGTTCTGCTAGCTTCTTTCCAGAGTAGGTAGTATGCACAGGAATGAAATGAGCCACCTTCGTGAGTCGATCCACGATGACCCAGATAGAATCATGTCCAGACGACGTTCTTGGCAAACCTGTGATGAAATCCATTCCAATTTCTTCCCATTTCCATTCCGGAATTTGGAGAGGCTGTAACAGTCCTGCAGGCCTTTGATGCAGAGGGCCTTTCTATATACAAACTACCGGGATATTTATACCCGTGATTTACAACACTGTCCATATGGGACACGATCTTATCTCTAACTAACAATTAAGCCCTTATGGCGGACTCTTGCCATAGATTAGATCGAATCTATCTTAACTTCCTAATTAATAGATACAATCGCCTAAAACCGGGCCTTATCCCTATTTGGCAATCTCCTTGAAGCTCAACCCAAGCCCAAACCGAGCCCATGCTGCCTCCATCAGCCTCCTACTCCCATCGGCCGATGGCCATATTGAACCCGCATCGGCCGATACAGCCCCTCTGCAAGTGCTCCACCTAGTCCGATGCGCCGCTGAGTCCGATACGGGACTTGGTCCGACTCTGGCTTGACCCTTCTTCTCCGCGTCGGTTTTCTCTTTCCTCTCCGAGTAGATCACAAAAATCTGCTGTTAACACATGGCCAATGAGGTTGCTGCATGACTGGTATCTAAGAGCAACTGAGAAGGGTCTCAGGATGATTAGTGTCAAGATCCCGGATAACGCTTTCGTCAAGGGACCCAACGGAAACTTCATCATCACTTTCAATGACCTACACGCCTTCTTTAAGATGGAAAAAATGGATATCAATCTCGTCGACGCGTGGTGCCTGTAAGTTTTTGCTCTTGTTTGTTGTTAGCGAATGTGTGCCAACAAATTATAAGTCATTTAACTTGCATAATTCCTTAGGTCACAATGGGTAGATGCCCAAAGAATGGGGGCCTCAATAGGCTACGCCAACCCGATGAGGGTTTGCATGATGGCCCACACTGTGAGGCTAAATCTGGATGGTCCGCAACTAAAGGATAAGACGTCGGAGGAAAGACAAGCATATGTCGACAGGTTGCACAAGAATAAGAGGGTCGAGGTGACAACTTACTTGGGACAAACTATGCTCACGCATGTAGATAAAAGAGTCTTGATGGTCCCATACCACCTAACATAAGCAACATTCCCTTTGTTCCATTCATATAATATCATAGCACATCAAAATATCTACCAGATGCCTTATGTAATTCATAAACCGTGTTTGCAGCGATCACTACATAATATTCCTCGTATATCCAAGGGACCACTTGGTCGTAAGTCTTGATCCGGCCCACTACGAAGAGCAGAAGTTCATGGAGGTCCTTGTTTTGCTGAATTTGTAAGTTTGAAACAAACCTCCTGCATACCATACTGCTTAGATGTAATTTTAAAGTTAACTCAAACAAATATTTTATCTTTGTAGAGGACATGACTATTACAAAAGATATAGCGGGTTCGTAAAGGATCAAAAGAAAACAAAGCTTCTCGTAAAGGCATGCTGGCCGGTATGTGATCATATATTCGTTAACTTAATGATGCGATTGTTAGTTTTTAATACTGACGTGTCTACTATTCTTACGCAGTGTTACAAGCAATCCCCCGGCACTATCCTATGCGGATATTACGTGTGCGAGATGGTCAGAGTCTGCGGGAGATATAGAATTGAGTTTACAGATGTAAGTCATCGTGCTCCTTATATATACGAACTAGTTCGTTTAAGTTGATTTTAACACATATCATTTTTCTTCTATTTTCAATAGCTCTCAAGCATTCCGTGTACCGCAAATCGGTTCGACAAAAAACGCTTCTCAACTTGTGCACGGACTTATGTCGGTTCATTTGTTGCGACATCTGCAACCATCTAGGGGAGTTCTATGACCCTGATAGCTAACTTGCTTGCGACGACAAATTCAAACGCCTAAGAGAGTGGGAGAGAGAATATGCAGTATATTAAAAAGATCTATTTGTGAGGGAGGCAGAACATGTAATATTTGTTACACTAGCAATGTAGCTACTTTCATATGTGTACATGTATATATGTTATTTAATTATATATATCGATGTTTTATATGGTTTATCTTGTGATACTTTCATTATAAAATTCAATCGTGTTTGTAATTAAACGTGAACAACTGCGACTAGATTTGCTAGTGTACCATTCATAAACACAACAAAAAAAAGTACAAGTGCATACGAGATCTTTTCAAACGGCTAGTATATGCTAGGGCGTCTGCAATAATACATCTTCTCATGCGGTCGGTATAACTAGACCGCATAGGATAAACGATTATCCCGTACGGTCGAGTTAAGTGAACCGCACGGGAAGATGTATTTTTCCGTGCGGTTGGGCCACCCGCACGCGAAAATGTTTATTTTCCCAGACCCCTGAATGCAGACGAGCAAGACCTCCGCACGGAAAAACGTATTTTGACCGCATGAAAAAACAGAATCTGTACTAGTGTTATTAAATGCCTCTGAAACAAATTGATGTGATTTCAGCAGACGTTTGTGTGATCAGACCCTTTAATTTGTATGTCTAACATTATCGGATGATGAATTTTCCAACAAAATCCACTGAGTAATTGTAGTCTTCAATCTATATAACAACTAACAATAATCTTTTGCCCAGTGTGATTTCAATCCTTACAATAATCTATTTACTGTCAGTTAAATAGTGTACCAAAAGAATTTTTGTTTTTGTTACCGAATGTTGCACACCTGTTGATAATCCATGTTTCTTAATATTCTCTGCACCTTTTGTTTGCAATCTCCAAGTCAGATCACATATCCTCCGTTACCAGATCAGTGCGAACAGCTGCTACCCACCCGCATAACCTCCTTGCCCGCATCAAAATTTTACTGATGGTTCTGTATGGTATCTGTAGCACCCTAAATCTTTTTGGTTTATTTAAAACCTTTCAAAAAAAATTGAAGTTTAAATTTGGATTTTATTTGATTTTGTGCCAAGTAGATCTCAAATCCTCCTTTGACATCCCTTAAATTTCTATCAAATCCATGGTCGAAAGTCAAATTCAAATCCCCCAAAATTTCCCTCAAAATTCAACTATGAAAATCTCTGAGAATTTGCGAAATGTCACTGTTCACTTTGGGCCTCCTTCTTCCTTTTCTTTCCCTCTCCTCAGGCTAACTCCCTTCTCCCTCTCTCCTCTTCTTCTCCCCCGCAGCAAGCCGGCCCCTCCTTTTTCCCCCTCGGCCCACGGCCTGGCCCGGCCCACCGCTGTTCTACTCCTACCTCCGGCCGGCCGCACGTGCACTCCACATGCTCGACAGAATGCCGAGCCGCACCGCACCACGCCGCCTCACACCCTACGCTGCCTCGCGCCCCACGCCACGCCACGTCTCCCTCCGCGCCGCGCTGCACGTCCCCTCACCGCTCGCACATCCCGTCGTCGCGCCCGCGTCCCATCCGGGCGTCGAGCCCCGCGCTGCCGCGTCGAGCTCCGTGTTGCCGTCTTATCGCTGCGCCCCGCCGTGCTCACCGCCTATAAAAAAGGGCCGAGCCCCTCTCCCGTTCCCGCCACCCTCGCCGCCCTCTCTCTCTCCCCCGGTGCTGCCGCACCCTCGCCGCCGCGCTCCCCTCTCCCTCTATCCCCGGCTGCCGCCGCTTCCCCCCGGCCGCCGCCACGACGCCCGTCAGCCCGAGCCGAGCAAGCAAGGGGAGGAAGAACTCCCTCCCCAAGCCGCCGACAGGTGGGCCCCGCCCCCTCTCTCCCCTTCTTTTGACCGACAGGTGGGCCCCATCCCGCGCCGTCAACTCAAATGGAATATTCCCTCGCCGTTTAAATTAAATTCCCAGAAAATTCTTTGATCTTTGGAAATTCATAGAAATTCAACCGTAACTCCGTTTGACCTCGTTCAACTTCCAAATTTTTTCTAAAAATGAGATCTACACAGTGGCACACTTGTTTCTTTGATTTGAGCAAGTTTTATTGCTTTTTTTTATTTATTCTCCTTCCCGCGTATAGAGCACGTGTACGAGGAAGCTTCGGACGCCGTTTTCGAAGGAGAAGACCCGCATCTTGTGCAAGGCAAGCCTCTTTGATCACATTTCCCCTATATTTGCAAGTTATTTTGTTTTAAAAGATGCATTGCTTAGTGTACATGATAATCTTGTTTAGGCCTCGGATTGGTTATGCAACCGACGGACCGACCTAGTACTTACACTCACTTTACTTAGGATGTTGTTAAACCTTTCTCTTTGATAGCTCCACTCATGTTTGCGCTGGTATCGCTATCCTTTGGGTACGATTACCGAAGTAGTTTGCTTAGTCATGCTTACGTTGTACTGTCGTGTGGGAAAACTTGGGTTATTCTAAATTTTATGGTTAAAAATCCGGTACGTGGTAGCGATGTGTTGCGAAATAAAATGAGTTGTGAAAATGGTGATGATGCGAGGCCATGTCTTTGTGGTTTGGTCGCGTATTATCGTTAAGGACCGATTCCTTGGGAAATCTATCCAAACACATTACAGTGCGACCCCACGGGCATTTATGGGATGCCTCTGGCTAAGTAAATGGTTATCACATAGAAGTTTGGTATGCCAATGATTGTGGGATGCCGAGGATGAGGAGACGAAGTTTTGGATCATTATAGCCCTTTTGGGTGTTCTAATGCCTCTAAAGTGGCACATAGTACCAAGTAAGAGTAGGAGGCATCCTCGGTATTCCTGAGTGAATGACGGCCAATCTTGCCTGATACTCGGCTAAGAGACTTGGCCCAACTAGGTGGTATGCGATTTTCATGGGTTAGCTTTGGAAAGGCCTTGTCACGAACTTCCGTTGCCGACGAGTACACGGTGTCAGTTTCATGTCGTGTGGGTAAAGCGTACAACCTCTGCAGAGCTTAATGAACTGTTCGAACAGCCGTGCCCACGGTCAAGGGCGAGTGTAAGGTGTTTCTCATAGCATAGATTTATTTGGCAAAGGTTTGATGAAAATGGTTGGTGGGAAGGGATTCGTTCCCAGAGTTCGCCTGTGTGGCAGACGGCTAACCTTTATGGTTAGGAACAGGTCTGTGTGACCTGGGGTGTCGTTTGACACCAAGGTGTTGTTAGGGTCGAGAAGGCGTTGTTGTGCTAAGAAAGCTGGGTTAACTATGTGAAATAGTGTTGTTTGGTTTGAATCGAGTTGTTGTGAAAGTGAAAAGAAACTAATAGAGAAAACCAGTTAATTATTGTTTGTTACTCTTGTGACAAGTTGTTGCAACGCAACTTGTGGAATGGGACGAGGCGTGAGCCTTCTCTCGACAACTAAAATTTTGACTCACTAGAGTTCTTGTGAAATAAATCGTTTTCGCCAAAAAGGCTGCTTTCGCAAATAAAACCCTAGCCTCCCTAGTTAAGCCAACATGTCATTCCTTCCCCTGGCTTGCTGAGTACATAAAGTACTCACCCTTGCTATATATACCTATAGAGCTTGGAGATGAAGACGTCGACCCTACCGCCGAGGAATGTCTCCAGGAGCAAGCCGAGTACGAGGACTTCTAGAAGATTTGTGCCTAGCTCCAAGCCTCGCCTGTGGAATAAGTTATTTGCCTAGGCATGTCGCCTAGTGCTTAGTCGCTTAGCTTCTCGCCGCTTCTAGCTTCCGCTCTGTTGATTTTGTATTGTGGTGTTGCTCATCTATGGGCCTGTACATGATGGCAACTTTTGTAAGGACTAATTCCAGTGATGTAATAAAGTAGTTTACTTTGATTCCATGATTATTCTGTGTGTACCGGCTAGTGTATCCTGGGACTGGTACTATCTCACAGGTAATGCGTAACACCTCGGCATGAGTTAGCTTATGTTTATGGTTAACGAGTGTCGGGGCGTTACAGTATTGTATACTGATATTTGATGCTAATGAAATAGGTAACATATGGACATGAATGTTCACTTTTTTAATATGTAAATGTGTATTACCTGATTAATATGTCTACTTTCAAACCTGACACCATCTTAATTGGAATATTTGCTGATCAGAAAACCTTGATAATTTATCTCTACTGTTCTTGAAAGTTAGAAAAATCTTTCAATACATTTCACTAGAAAAATCTTTCAATGCATTTCACTAGAAAAATCTTTCATATCTCACATATTTCAGTCTACATTTTTCTCTTTATTTTCTGCAGTATAGTCTACCCATCTACTTTGCTGGTAGCTGTTGCATGCAGGGTAGGAAAAACCGGCGGTAACCGCGCGGTTACCACGGTTACCGCCCGTACCGCGGGGGTACGGTTACCCGTACCACGCGGTACGGTTTAACGAATTTCGGCCGAATTCAAAAATTAAAAAAAAAAGAAAAAAATCAAAAAAAATTGTGACGGTAGAGCTTGATTTGTAGTGTTTTATGGTGAAGAAATTTCTCAAAAAAGAGTAAAATTTATTCAAATTTGAGAGCAAAACGGAGAATATATTTGGAAATTGGAAAAATAAAAAGAAAATGGGCCGGCCGTTACTGTGCATCTACCGTCACCCCCTCGCTCTGTTCTCTCTCTCCCACTCCGTCCTCACCCTCGGCGACGCCCGACGCGGCCACTCCGCACCCAGATCCGTTGCCACCGCGCTGGCGAGAAGGCAAACCACGCGGTAAGCCGCGGTAACCGCGCGGTAAACCACGGTAATCGGCCACGCTAGCTAGCGCACGGTAAGTCTGCTCGTACCGCGCGGTTTCTCGCGGTAACCGCGCGATTTGCGTCGGTTATCGCGAGTATTTTCACGGTTGCCGTCGCATTTGTGGACAATGTCTGGTAGCAATAGCGTGCGGTAACCGCGCAATATCGTGCGGTAACCGCGATAAAACCGTGGTTACCGCGCACAACTCGCCGGTATAACGCGGTTTTGTAATTTTGTAATTTTGTAATATAGATGCACTTTGTAATATAGATGCTTTGTAATATAGATGCACTTTGTAATTTTGTAATATAGATGCACTTTGTAATATAGATGTACTTTGTAATATGGATGCGAAAACCGTGGTTTGTAATTTTGTAATTGTAAACCACAAATATAGATGCACTTTGTAAATTTGATTTCAAAAAAATTCTTTAGCTAGATTTGAAGCGTCTATTAGTAATATGTCACTATGTGTAAGTAGAATTTTTATACGTATGTCATTAGTGAATTAAAAATGTAGCGTTGGTGATTTCATTTCTAATACTATACCTTCACGTATGTTACATACAAGGTGGATATGGCAGATAGTAGGGACCCGGTGTGGGAGCACGGGGAGAACATAGCACCTGGATGGCGTTGCAAGTATTGTCATCAGAGAAAGGCCGGGGGTGGAGCAACTCGGCTTAAAATTCATTTGGCTGGAAAAGGAAAGTGGGTTACGTATTGCAATTCAGTTCCTCCAGATGTCCGCGAATTCTTCAGGCGCGAGTTGGACAGGATAAAAGATGCAAGTGATACTCGTCACAGTGAGAGGGCAAGAAGGGTTGAAGTGGCTGGGGTCAACTATTATGACCTAACAGGTGATGCCGACGAGGAGGAACAAATGGAAGCAGCCATGCAAGCCTCACAGGAAGAGGCGAGATTTAGGAGGGGTGTGGAGCAACGAGGTGGCACATATGAGCATGGCAGTGGCAGTGGATCCGCTGAGCCCGAGGCACGGAAAGGAAGAAGCAACCCAATTGCCAGTTTGTTGCGTAGGGCTACATCTCACAGGGAGTCACCTTCTGTGAGAGATTACAACCTAGCATCTGCCAAGTCTCCTGTGCAGACACGCATCGATACAGGATTCTTCACAAAGAAAGGGAAGCAAGCTAGGGAGGCCATTGGCGAGTCATGGGCAAGGTTCTTCTACACCTCCGGCATTCCTGCAAGAAATGCTGATAATCCATACTTTGTCAGCGCCGTTCGAGAAACACAGAAGTGGGGTACGTATGCATTTCATATGGATTTACATTGTTCTAACAGTTCGCACACTAATTATTTGGCATTTGTACATTGTAGGTGAAAACATACCTTCTCCAAGCGGTAAGGAGATTGATGGGAAGTATCTTGACGCTACAGAGAAGGACATCAAGAAGCAATTCGACAGGTTCAAACGTGATTGGAATGAGTACGGGGTTACTTTAATGTGTGATTCTTGGACAGGACCGACGGGTATGGCGGTTATCAACTTTTTGATATATTGCAATGGAATCCTGTTTTTCCACAACTCTGTTGATGCCACGGGCCAAAGCCAAGATGCTAACTTCGTACTAAAGGTGACGACGTTCCTTCAACACTTTAGCCTCATTTGATAACATCAAGTGTAGTGTTTGAAGTCTTGTTTAATTTTTATGATTGTCCAATGCAGGAGATAAGAAAGGTGGTACGCGAAGTAGGCCCCCAACATGTCGTTCAGATTATCACTGACAATGGGTCTAACTACAAGAAGGCTTGCAGACTGCTGCGGCAAGAGTATCCAACAATTGTGTGGTAACCTTGTGTGGCGCACACAATTAACTTGATGCTTAAGGAGGTTGGAAAAATGCCGGACCATGAAATAGTGATTGGGAGTGCGAGAAAAATTTGCATATGGCTATACAACCATTCCAAGTTGCATGCCATGATGGTGGTTGCTATAGGTGATGAACTGGTTAAGTGGAATGCTACAAGGTTCGGCACAAACTACATGTTTCTTGACAGCTTCCTCAGGAGGCGAGATCAGTTCATGCAGTGGATGGCTTCCTCTGGGTTCATGCAAAGCAAATTCAGTGGCACAACTGAGGGCAAGTATGCACACGCATGCCTATCTAGCATGTCTTGGTGGGAGAACTTGCAGGCAATAGTCAATTCAGTTCAGCCGATGTACTTCTTCCTTCGGTTTGCTGACGAGGATAAGAACCCCAATTTGAGTGAGGTTCTTCTAAGATATCAATTGTTGACAATGGAGTACGACAGTCTTTTTGCCAACCAAAGGGATAAATTCAAAGCATACATGGCAATTGTTAATAGAAGGATGCACGACCTCAGCAATGAAACTCTAATCAATGCCAGTAAGTAGCCGACATTACATGATGAGAAAATTGGTATTGTATGACTCTCATCAATCTTGTTTCATGATTTGCAGGTGCGGCATTGAACCCTATGACTCACTACCAATACTCTCCAAGTGCCTCCGTCTTCCAAGACCTCCGTCAGGCCTTTGAGTGGATGACGGACATCGATACGGCCGCCGCCGCTTTGCTGGAGGTTGAGATGTATCGCCGTAAGACTGGTGAATTTGGGAGGGCCCTTGCAAGAAAGATGGCCACCGATGGAAAAACTTCCCCTGGTATGTTTGTAATCATTTGCACATGTCATATGTCCTGCTGCTTTACACGTATTTAGTGTTGTAAATTGACATGGAAATTGGCATGTGCAGCACAATGGTGGTCTATGTTTGCCTCAGACACGTCGAATTTGAAGAGGCTTGCGCTGCGTATGGTTGGTCAATGTTGCTCTTCAAGTGGATGTGAACGGAACTAGAGCACATTCGCATTCGTACACACGAAGGTCCGTAATAAACTTACCCACAAGAAGCTGAGTAAACTAGTTTATGTCAACTACAACCTTCGCCTGCGCATTCAGCTCGCAAATGCCCAAGTAAGGAAGGAGGATGACGATCCCCTTCAAAGACTAGCGGACCTATCATTCTATGAAACTAACAATCATGTTAAAGAATGGATGGATAATGCTCGGTCCAATGCTAACCCAGAACTAGATGAAGACTCAACTGAGAGTGACGCCCCCGTGCCTAGTCCACTTGTAGCCAACCTAGTGGACTTGACTGACCTGCGCAGAACCACGGGAGCTTCTTCTATTGCAGAGTGGGCTGATGCGAATGTAGGTGACACTCATATTGGAAAAAGAAAGACTCGGCAGCCACCAAAAGCACCTACATCCAAAAGAGCTAAGGGCAAAGGTCCACAGTCGTACAATGTTGATAGCGATGAAGAGACCGAAGGAAGCCCGGACTACCAAGAGTCGAATGATAGTAGCTCAGGAACTGATTCAGATGACGGAGACAACGGTGGTCAAGGAGGGCAACGCACCACTAAAGTGCCTTCTGGAAGTCACCACAGCCCTATTCAATTCATAGGTGAGATGTGCTTCAATTACCATTTAGACCTTTACCATGCATTTCACTATTGATTAATTTTCTTCCTACAATTTCATTTGCAGGTGAGGCCGACTTCACTCACGCGACTCAGGACCGTGATCACGGTGCTCCAAGCTCTCAACGAACTACGGTTTCACCGAGTGAGCACCAACAACGACAGCATCTTGACATACCACAGGATAGCTACAGCTCATTCAGTGCCTCTAGTATTGAAAGTGGCTATCCAACGTATGCATACAATCGTCCCCAAGCTTCTGATTATCCCCCTCCTACCTGGGTGTACGAGTGGCAAGAGCCCCAGTGGTACGCTCAATTGTATGCTCAGTGGCAAACAACATCATCATGGACAGGTCAAAGTTGGGAGGAATACAAGGCAGGGTTGCTACACTCGCATGGCTTGATGCTCATGTCCACAGAGGAGTACAACATGGCATATAATCAGTGGAACTTATAGCTTGCTCTATGCTGGTATGTCCTTCTATTTCCTTTCATTGAAAACAAAAGTTGCTTGCTCTATGTTGATATGTTGCTATGTGAACTATCATATTGTGGATGTTATATTGTGGACATGTGGACACCTTGTGCGATATCTTAAGATTGTTGATTGTTGTTGTCAACATATTATCTTATTATCTTATGAATTGTTCAATTGATTTCAAGTCCGTAATATAGAAAAGATCATGCCAAAAATTTTTATTGTATACCCACAAGTATTGTTCAATTGATTTTAAGTCCGTAATATAGAAAATATCATGCCAAAATTTTTTATAGTATACACATAAGTAACCTACATATTTTACTTATTATCCACAAATTCTACACATTTTTAAGCATTTCTCTGATTTTTTAAATTTTTTTTCATTTCGTTCTTCCTTGGATCAAACATTGCGCGGTAACCGCGCTATACCGCGCGGTTACCGCGCCATACCGCACGGTAACCGCGACAGATACCGTGGTTTTGGATTCAAATTTTTTATTTTTGAATTTGTCACGGTTTTGCGTGGTTACCGCGGTTACCGCCGGTTACCGCGCTACCGCCGGCCGGCGGTAACCGGGCGCAATACGGTAAGGGCAACCCTGGTTGCATGTCATGATCCCCACATCATGATGTATAGTTTTCAGTTATATACACCTAAATTGAAACCGAACTGTGATTTTCCAGAGTTGCAGTTAAGTTCTGAACAAGTTAGTTCTGTAATGGATAACAATGGTGGCAATTCCACACCAACATCGTCCAAAAGATCAGGTCATTGTTTCATCCTCTAGCCATGGTCATATGTATTACTCAATTGAGATATTTTTGCTTCCTATTTTACGAACACTCCTCCCTTAGGTCCTTTTGCGGATATAATTAATGTGATTGATGCCAAGTTGACAAACAAGCGTGCCACTATTATCCAAAATGAAATCATTGTTCCAAAAGACCATGAGAACTGTCAACAGATCAACAAGGACTCTACATCTAAGATTCAAAGAGCCTCAACGATTGGATTTGGTAACCTACTCACAATATTTTTCTTTTTTAATATGATATATTTGTTTTAGGCAAACACCAACATTTTGATTTTATGGTACAGGCAATGAAAATAACGCTTCTGTCATAATGCCTGTGCGGCTACCATCTACAAACAATGCCGAACTGTCGTATGGTACACCCAACACGCATGAAGATGTTACTAATCTCAGTGCGGCTGAACTAAAAAGGAAGCGTGCTAGAGAGTGGTACGCATCATTGACAAAAGAGCAAAAGGGAGATAGAAACAAGAAGAGACGGGAAATCAAACAATGCATTTCTTCTCAACATAAACATATACCGGTCTTTCTCTCTAGCCTATACTTGACCTTGCGTACAAGCCTTGATCCAGTATATGGGATGTATATCCCATTCCGAAATGATCTATTAATCTGCTAATAAGTCGTTTCATAGCAGTTCCATCTTATGCCAGAAAGCGGAGGAAGGATGAATCTATAGGTTTATATAAATTAACGCATCCACTGTTATCAAAATTTATACTTTATGAACACAACACCTTATTATGAATGAATTAATTCAACTCTTTCAGCTAATGGCTCTCAAGCTACCACGTCCAAAATGACTACTCCTGTGTCCTCATCTGTTTCAGGTTGATGTGTAATATGGTGACATATAAAAATGTGTGAGGTGTTATGTACCAAATAAGTTTTTAATCTGTTTGCATTTGAGCAGCTGGCGATATTACAAATGTACGTGCTGACGATCCAGCGTGAATGGACCAATGGGATGTTAATGATGCATTATTAGAGACCCCTACTACAACTGGACCAGGTAATGTCTATTCTTATGTACACTTGCGATTAACAGTTTCACAATTGTACTGGACTGAAGATAATGTACTTTGCTTCAACAGGAAGTGCGCCTCAACAACACATTATCACACCTAGACATCTCCAATTTACAGTGATTAACAATATAGCTAATTATGATTTTGATGGAGACAGCAAAGTCCCTTTGAGCTGCATAATTCAAGGATCGGTACAAAACAATCATAAAACGATTCCTGTGGCTGAAAAATCAGGTACATTCACATTTTATCATACGTGAATGGAATTTGAGTTCATTTGTTATAGTTGTTTGTTCTTACTAGTTTGCCTTTTTTTCATGTGCATTGCGATTGCTTTGTAACTTAACTATATATAATTTGTTTATTACTATCTAGCTGACACTAGCCACTATATTAGCTCCTGTAAGGTTCTTAAATGCATTACATTAAATTATATTTATATGTTTCTATCATTCTGTGCTGAATATAAAACTGATGCTCAACAATTTGTGCCTAACTTGAGAATAACAGTGGTTAACATTTATTAATTATAGCGAGCACACAATCTCTTCAGCCTACAAAAAGTGCTACAAAGTCAATACAGAATGAACGAGTTGGTGCGCCGTGGAGTCTTTCACAACACCAGTTAGAGTCAAGGCGTGCTAGGGATAGGAACAAGTATGCATCTAAAACACCAGAACAGAAGCAAGCTAGGCATGACCGTCAGAGATCGCGACGTTAGTCTATGACAGCGGAAAAAAAACGAGAGACGAACGCACGCCTTAGGGCTGCAAGGCAAAATTTGCAAGATGTGGACAGTTTTTATATGAATGCTCGTCATAGATCAAGACGACAAAATGTTACGCCTAGAGAAAGGACTACTCATCTAGGTCGGCGTAATACACGCTACGCAGCTAGGCGTGACAAACCATGTGCGGAGTCCATTGCAATGGAGTGTCCCGAGGGTTGTAACCTGTCATTGCTAAATCCAACGACTTGCTTGCAAACAAGTGGTGATGTGCCAGCTACATCGACCTTGCAATCCGAGCAGGTTGTAGATCATGCACCGTGGATCATGCATACAACTTGTAGCCTTCCGCCTACTAACTTATGATTCTACTATAGATGATATGGATTCCTTCGTGGAGGATAACACCGATGATGAATACTACATGTTTGCTGGGCTAGGTACCTACTGATGCCTAAATATCCCTCTTTAACATATACATATTTTTCCTACTCTAACTCCTTTGTGCAAACCAATCCTAGGCGACGATGAGGATGCCAAGATGGTAGAATCTGACGACAAAGACATGCAAGCACCGACCTCTTCCTTTCCTGATCCGTTCGACTATGTGTACAGCAACATTCCATAGAGCACAAATGAACTAAATCCTAAGCCTGACTGTAAACACTATGGCGCTAAGAGGTTCCAGTATGAACCACCGGGCTTCTGTTGTCACGATGGCAAGATCAAGCGTGCAGAAAATGAAACACCCCCTAAACTCATGAGGCTCTAGACAAGCTCGAATCCAGACGCAGAGCATTTTCGGCATAACATTAGATATTTCAATGGCCACTTCTCATTCACTACCCTTGGTGTAAGCCTTGACCAGACCTTCACAAACATGAGTTCGGGCATGTACACTTTTCGGGCTCATGGTCAGATCTATCATAATATATATTCGTTCAGTCCTAGAGAGTCTGGTCCAGAACATGTCGAGCTGTATTTTTTTCGATGATGATCCAACCTTGAGTCACAGATTCCGTCGTTCCCCGAGGCTCGACCAGGATGTAATCAGGACTATTGCAGACGTCCTTTGGAACAACCCCTACTCGGAGACATTTAGAAGTTTGGGGTAGGCCGATGACCTTGCGAACTACCGCTTGACACTAAATCTGGATCATAGGTTGGACCAAAGGTGTTACAATGTGCTGGTGGCAACTAAGGTCGTGGCTGTCTAGGTTGAGGGAAACGAGAGAAGGAAGTTTGAGCCTAGCATGACAATATATGGGAAAGATCGTACGCGAGAATGTATCCAGCCTTTCTACGGATGTTATGATCCATTCTCATATCCTCTATTCTTTCCTAAATGAGAGAGTGGTTGGCATCAAGGTCTTCCAAAGGACAAAATAACAATGGAAGCTGCGAACGCGCGGCATGGCGATGATCCAAGTGAGTTTATCTTCGAACTATGTTGCCTTAAAGCTCTTCAAATGTGTGTTATATGACTGGACTAACCTAGACATTTGCCACGTGTAGATTGTAACAGTAGGATACGGGTCTCTGTAAGGGACTACTATTGCTATAAATTCCAGATGCATCATGGGATTTTCAATCCTATACTTCACAACGGACATTTATTCCAGCAGTCCACGTGTACATCAAGGTTGAGATCTCCCGTCTGGACTATGTGAGAAACAACCAGAAGGAGATAAGGACAGACTGTGTTGCCAGTGTCGTTCGTCGGTGGTGGTCAAAATATGAAGCATCGATACATGGATGCCATGGCCTTAGTCCAGAAGTACAGGAAGCCAGATGTATTCCTTACAATGACAAGCAACCCCAAGTGGGATGAGATTACTCGCGAGCTTGAGCCTAGCCAGACACCACAAGATCGTCCTGATCTCGTGGTCTGTGTCTTTTGAGCAAAGCTAGAAGACCTGAAGAAGTAGTTGTTCGAGAAGCACATCCTTGGCAAGGTCATTTCACATGTTTATGTTGTTGAATTCCAGAAGAAGGGTATGTCGCACGCACACTTTTTGCTGATCATGAGTGATCGATACAAGCTAACATGTGCAAAGCAATATGACCGCATCGTCTTAGCTGAGCTTCCGGACAAGAAAAAGCACCAAGAAATATACGATATGGTTATCAAGCATATGATGCATGGCCCTTGTGGTCCACTCAACGGTAGTTGCCAATGCATGCAAGATGGAAAGTGCAGGAACAACTACCCACGAGAGTACAACCCCACTACCTCACAAGGCAAGGATTCATACCTGCTGTATAGGAGACATAACGACGGTAAGCAAAAGGTGGTTAGAGGCCATCCTCTCGATAACAGGTAGGTTGTTCCCTGCAATCCTTATCTTCTACGAATGTACAACTGTCACATGAACGTGAAGATTTGCTCAAGTATCAAGGCAATAAGTATCTCTTTAAATACCTATACAAGGGACACGATAGGGCATCGATATCCATAAATGACGCAGATAGCAGTGATGAAATCGATGAGATTGAACGCTACAGGGATGCGAGGTGGGTGACCCCTCCAGAAGCCTTGTGGCGTATATATGGGTTTGAAATATGCCACATATCGTCGTCTGTGAGACAGTTGCAACTGTAGCTGCCTAATATGCACATGTTGGCTTTCGATGCAAGCAAGGATCTCCGTGATGTTCTTGATAGGGAAGACGCAAGCAAGTCGATGTTTATAGCGTATTTCGATGCTAATTGGCAACATGTCTGGGCTCGAGATATCCTCTACAGAGATTTCCCCCATGTGGTTTACTTGGTAGACGGGAGGCAAGTACTGGAAGAAAAGAGATAGAGGGGGGCAGGTCAGGAGAATTGTGTGTGCCCACCCAGCAGAGGGGGAGCGCTACTCTCTACGGGTGCTGCTAAACCATGTGGTAGGCTCCACCTCATTCAAAGACCTACGAACTGTTGAGGTTGTGGTCATCCCTTCGTTTCATGTTGCAGCTGAAAGAAGGGGTCTAATAGAGGCAGACAACACCCTTGACGAGTGCCTTATGGAGGCCGAGGTTTTTCAGATGCCAGCATCACTACGCAGGTTATTCACTACCATATTGGTGTACTGAGAACCCAGCGACGCCCGTGGCCTTTGGGACAAATATCTAGATGCCATGTCTGATGACTACAGGCGTAACAACCCATGCCCTTATACTATCCAACAGATGGTGCTGATAGATGTCCGATGCATGCTAAAGTCAATGGGTAAGGAAATCACATCGTTCCCACTCCCTGAAATTGATGAATCACACAATACTACCTGAGGACATACCAAAGAGATTTTTGAGTAGTCCTCCATTGTTGTATAGAGAGAGAGATATGAACCTCTCGGAGCAGCTCAATGATGAGCAAAGGTATGCATTCAATGAAATCATGAATGTAGTTGGCCGTGCTTAGGGGGTGTATTTTTCATAGATGGCCTAGGAGGAACGGGGAAGACTTTTCTTTATAGGGCGTTGCTTGCTACGGTTCGTGGCAATGGCCATATAGCGGTGGAAACCGCGACGTCGAGTGTTGCGGTTGCTATAATGCTTGGAGGCCAGACTGCACATTCATGGTTCAAGATCTCGCTCAACATTGAGGAAGGGTCGTATTGCAGCTTCACCAAACAAAATGGAACAGCAAAGCTTCTCTAGATGGCGTCGCTTATAATATGGGATGAGGCCTCCATGACAAAGAGGTAGGCGATTGAGGCCCTCGATATGAGCATGTGAAATATAATGGGTTGTCCGCGTTTGCCATTTGGAGGGAAGACGATTGTGTTTGGAGGACACTTTAGGCAAGTGCTCCTAGTCATTAGGAAGGTGTCGACGTGGTATACGCCGACTAGGGTATTTGTATAGTATGGGGGTCGTTGGAACAAGGGTATTCGTTAGAATCGATCAAGCAAATAGGAGACAGATATTTTATACTGGTTCGGACCATCGAGATGAGTAATAACTCTACTCTAGTTTATGTGGATTATTGATGGGAAAGACGCTCAGAGTACAATAAGGAGTAAAACAACTAACGGATTTCGCCGAATAGAGGCTACTGAGAATGGCCCGGTGAGATCTATTCGGCGAATATGACGATGACTTTCTCTGGATTGCTTCTGGGCGTTGGTTTCGCTAAGGCTTGTAACTCGATGCCCTGATCTAAACACCGAGACCCCCTTAAATAGTAGAGATTTCCTTCTTCTCCAAGTAGAACTCGGAGAGATATAATAAAACACGGTACTAAGGAGACCTTATCTTCCCCGACTAAGACTCTGACACCTTCTATTCCGGGAAGATAATTTCCTTCTCTTTTAACCATATTTTCTTAATTAAATGATATTTTCCCGTATACTATCGGGCATATGGTTCTATTATATTTTATTAACCCGTGTATAGGAGGTATGTCTTATCCTTGACACTGACAGAAGGGTAGTAGGTCTCATATAATGATGCCACTCTACGTAGGTCCTATCTTTGGGATTGTATGGTTCAGCTAAAGCTTGCTCGGAATATGAGGGCACAGAGCAACGCGTGGTTTGCGGACTACCTCCTTTGAGTTGGGAATGGCACCAAGGAGGTGAAGGGTGAAGGACAAATACGACTGTCTTCGGATATTTGCGTGTTGTACAAAGGGAATGACTCGGACCTCGATGGGCTTGTCGATACCGTGTTTCCCCACCTAAATGATAACCTTACGGACCCAAACTACATCACATCTAGGGCCATATTGTCCACTCGAAATGAGTACGTGGATTGAATAAACATGAAAATGACCGAGCGGTTTCGAGGAGAGGTGATGACATACCATAGTTTTGACCGAGCAGAGGATGACCCTCATAACTATTACCCGCCCGAATTCTTGAACTGTCAAACTCCAAACGGGCTACCTCTGCACGTGCTTAAGCTGAAGATCAACTGCCCCATCATGCTATTGAGGAACATTGACCCAGCCAACGGACTTTGCAACGGGACAAGGCTAGTAGTTCGTGAGTTCGGAAGAAATGCTATTGACGCAGAAATGTTTTCCTTCCTCAGATACCCCTATGCCCTTCGGATGATGAGATGTTCCCATTTCGCTTTAAGAGGAAGCAGTTTCTGGTTAGACTGAGCTTCGCATTGACGATCAATAAGGCACAAGGACAAATAATTCCAAATGCAGTGTCTACCCACAGAGCCGATGTTATCTCATGACCAGCTTTACGTTGCGTTGTCTAGAGCAACCTCTAGAACAAACATCAAGATTCTCTCCATGCAGGACAAAGAGAAGAAAAAATACAGTCCAAACAGGCTGCAACATGCACAAAGAATATTGTGTACAAGGAGAAAATACAGTCCAAACAGGTTGCAACATGCACAAAGAATATTGTGTACAAGGAGGTCCTTACAACATAGACGAGGTATATCTAACTAATTAACCTACGACATCATGCTTGCTTACGACCCATTGTCTTTGCAATTTTTTATTAACTATTGAACTCATTAGATATTTCGCTGAACTCCTTACCTACTGGAATATTAGTTAAACTTATTTCATATTTCAGTTACCGTACACGATGGTTTATCACATGTAGTTAAACTTGTCAGATCTGGCATGCATTTATCATATTCTTTTTTTCAATTATTGTTATAACTAATTCCTGTGATCAGTTAACCTTCATTATATTAATTGAGAATATAAGATTAATGCACTATGTGCCTCACTTGCATGACCAGATTCGCAGAGTGACTTCACCAAATATGAACCAATGATTTGTAGAATCTTAATGAGAGAAGAAAATGAGAGAGATAATTTAGACCATAGATTAATTATCTAAGGACTAAAAGCAATTGATGTGATATGGCTTAATGAGAGAAAAGAGAAATAACATTAACTAAGTGAGAATGAACTATATAGGTATATAGGATATTATAAAACATGATAGAGAGATATATTGAAATATTATGTGAATTATGTGGGATGATGATTTAACATGCTTGCATTTTAAAGCTCTAAATAAAATTATAGATAATATAGCATGCTTGCATGATATTTAAATGTAATAATTGTTAGTGGATAATGATGTGACATTTTTGCATGTTGAGTTTTAGGATTTAGTGGGTTATAAATTATAGTATGATAGGATTCCATCCTTCCAGTATGTTGACCAATAAGATGTAAGGCTGGTATCATGATTTCTATAGTCATGGTTTTTTCTATTAGTTGGACATATAAGATGTCATCTCAGCATATTAAATTGTCCAAATTAGTAGCTAGTTGTATCTTAAAATTTGTAAGCCTTGTTGATTCTTTCCAAATTAATAGTTGGTTGTGGATTTGTAACCCAGGTTAGTTCTTTATTTAGAAAGAGTTAAACATCTATTACATACTCTTACATGAGTATGTTGATGAATATGCTAAAAAAGTACACTTTTCATTCTGCAGATTTTAGTCCTTTTGATATCCTTCTGCTAAGGAAAATGGCAAGCAAAGCACGTGGTGATGGCAAACAAGTGAACTCGTGGCAAAAATTTGTATGCAAATTATGTGGCACAAATTAGCAGATATTTGATACATGTCTTTAATGCACCGTATTTTATCATTTAAATTAAGCTTCTATCATAGATTTAAAAATGTAGCATACAGTTGTAATCTCTCGAGATGATTTTCATTTTATTAATATATATAGTCTGTTCTAGGCTAAATTTTGTGGACTAAAAGTAAAGATGTAATCAACTAAACATCTATAAGCATTGCTGAAGTATAAACAATAGCTTTTGGACTGATCAATTTAGGATCAGCGTGACATAGGGAACTTAATAGCCAGGTTAAAAACAACTTCTAAAATAAAAGAGAAGCATCTTCATGGCTTATTTAACTCTGGTGCCTTGCATGTGAATAAACCTCATGATACAAAAGGGTGATAATTTTATTACACCTAGGAATTTTAATTTACAACATGTATTATCACCCTGACATTGTACTGGCCACCTGCAGTTAGGGGCAGATAATAGAATCCAAGTGTTTGCCAATGATCAATCGTAAAATTTCTTAAAAAGTTATATTGTTTCCGTTGCAACACATGGGCACCCAACTAGTAGTTTTTACAATTTGATTGGGACTTATACACTGTTTATACTATAATTATAGTTAATTATAATACAATTATAATATAATTATTAAAATTACATTGTAATTGTATTATAGTTATAGTTACACTTGGGCCATCGGTACTCCGTGCGATACGATTCTTGAACCATTCGTTGAAGCGAGTACTATGTTTTCTGTTGATCCACGTATCTGATCGACCCATGTTCTCCTGTCGGACCTTCGCTAGATGCTCCTCAAAGTATGGAGTTACTTCGGCCATATGTTGTAGCACAGCGAAATGAGGCTGCGCATAGGATGCCTGATCGGGTACAATTCTTTTTCTGCCTGTTATGCCAAGGCCTGCCAACCTTTCTTTGTGGCGAGACGCAGGAACTCCGATAGGATCAGTCTCGGCCATGTAATCGATGCAGAACTCAATAACCACCTCCGTCGTGTACCCTTCAATGATGCTTCCCTTCAGTTTTGCTCTATTTCGAACGTATGACTTAAGAACTCCCATATACCTCTCAAATGGGTACATCTCCCTTAGAAAAGCTGGACCACATAGTTTTGTTTGTTTCACTAGATGAACAGGGAGATGAACCATGATATCGAAGAAAGACAGTGGAAAATACATCTCCAAGTGACACAGGGTATTGACAATATCAGTCTGCATCTTATCTAGATCTTCGGGATCTATAATCTTCTGACCGATTGCATTGAAGAAAGCACAGAGCCGTTGGATCGTGTGATGGACTTTGGGTGGTAAAATGCCTCTGATAGCAACTGGCAAGATCTGTGTGATTAGCATGTGGCAATCGTGAGACTTCATTCCAACCAGTTTTAGATCCTCCAATTTAACGTACTTACTGATCCTTGCTGAATAGCCCGAAGGAATCTTAATACCAGCCAGGCATGATAGCATTGCGATCTTCTCATCCTTCGACAATGTGTGGCAAGCTGGTGGAAGGTACACTCTGCCTGTCTCTTCATCCGTAACAGGCTGAAGCTCACTGCGAATGTTCAATTCCTGCAGATCTAGGCGAGCATTCAACCCATCTTTGTCTTTCCAGGCATATTAAGTAGTAGCTCGAGCAAACTATCGCAGCAGTTCTTCTCTACATGCATTAGATCAATGCAATGCCGGACCTCAAGGTCTTTCCAGTATGGTAGCCGCCAAAATATGGATTTTTTCTTCCACATACCCTTATCATTTCCCTTGCCACATTTTCTTTTCTTCCCAAACTCGTTAGTTATGTCTTTGACCATGTCGTGGACTTCGTCTCCAGACAAATCCTTGGGGGCAGTTCCAAGTTCTCTCCGACCGTTGAAAATTTTCTTCTTTCTTCTAAAGGCGTGGCGTAGCGAGAGCCATCTCCTATGACCCATGTAAACCATCTTTCTTGATTTCTTCAGCCACCTACTGCGTGTATGTTTCATACAGTCAGAGCAAACCTTCTTTCCTTTCACGGTTTGTCTAGAAAGATTACCTAGTGCAGGATAGTCGTTAATGGTGCAGAACAATAGAACTCGTAGCTTGAAGTTATCCTAACCGTATGCATCCCAGGTTCGACACCTTCTTTCCAAAGAATCTCAAGATCATCGATAACAGGCTCCAAGAACACATCGATATCATTGCCCGGTTGTTTTGGACCTTGGATTAACAAGCACAACATAATATATTTTCTTTTGAAGCACAACCATGGTGGGAGGTTATAGTTCGCAATAAGAACTGGCCAAGTGCTGTGAGAACTGCTCATATCTCCGAAAGGATTCATGTCATCCGTACACAGACATATCCTTATGTTTCTGGGATCAGCAGCAAAGTCTTTGTGCATTCGATCGATATTCCTCCATTGAATCGAATCCGCAGGGTGCCTTAGCAAACCGTCGTTCCTTCTATCTTCGGCATGCCAACGCACTAACTTTGCTTCCTTGGGGTTGGCAAATATTCTCTTGAAGCGATCAATGATAGGTAGATACCACACAACCTTCGCCGGACCACCCCACTTTGACTTCTTTCCCTCCCCCGCACTTTTCTTTCGCTTGTATCAAGAAGCCTTGTACACAGGACAAGCATCTAGGTCCGCATATTGCTTGTGGTACAATATGCAGTCGTTGGACAAGTGTGAATTCTATGGACCTCTAACCCCAGGGGACATAGAACCTGCTTTGCTTCATATATCGTCTCGGACAATGTGTTCTCTTCAGGAAGCATGACCTTCAATATTCCCAAAAGTTTCGTAAAACTCTTGTCTGTCCATCCACTACTGCCTTCAGCTTCATTAGGTCCAAGGTAGCTGACAATTTGGTGTCCTTTGCCTTGCATCCGGCGTATAGAGGTGTCTCGGAGTCACTGACCAACCTGTTGAACTTCATGGAATCTCTCTCGTTATGAGCTTGCTCCTCAACGTCACGTAACATCTCTTGCAGCATATCAGGATCCACATCAACCATTTCACCGCCCAATGGAGATGGTATAAACATGTCATGCTCATCTTCATCTTCATGATTGTCTGCACCACTTCTGTCTGCAGCTGCACCACTACCGAATTCTTGCTCTCCATGCTTCACCCAACATATGTAGCCCTTCATGAATCCCCGTTGTATCAAGTGAGAGTGTACCTCCTCTCCGCTAAACATAATATCATTCTTGCAATCTCTACATGGACAACACATGTATTTGCTATTTCTTCTTCTCCTATCCTCCTCCGCAACGTTCATAAAACTTAAAACGTCATCTCTATACTCCTTGCAATGACGTTTCAAAGTTGTCGCATTCATCCAACTTCGATCCATCGCTGCAAAATTTAATAAAATATTAGTTAACATACTACTAAATTAAAAAAAATTATTACTACCTTTTTACTTACTTCTATGATTTTTCTGTTTTGCTTTGGAAAAAAATAACAAAAATTTACCCCCTCAACCTTCCACCAAAATAGTGAATAGTAGGATAACTTCAGACAATAGTCGGGTGGTCTATTTATAGTACGCGAAATATATCTCAATCGGGCCAATGAACCGACATCTCTAACGGACGCACAATTATCTCTAACGGGCATCAACAAAAAACTCGACACAGATATGAGTCATCGGTGACAGGCTTTAAAGCACATCTCAATCAGGCCATATTTGGAGCCCGTCACCGATGACTCATATCTCTGACGGGCTTTCTAGAAGGGCCCGATTGAGATACGAGTCATCGGTGCCCGTCAGAGATATGAGTCATCGGTGACGGGCTTTAAAGCCATCTCAATCGGGCCATATTTGGAACCCGTCACCGATGATCCTCATCTCTGACGGGCTCTGTAGACGAGCCCGATTGAGATATGCTAGGTCATCTCAATCGGGCCTAAGGTTGAGCCCGTCACAGATGAGTGTCATCGGTGACGGGCTATGTGTACTTGGGCCTAGAGTATGACTGCACGAGTACATCTACAACGACGCAAATTTAGGCCCGATTGAGATGACTTGGTTCTGACGACCCAATAGTTCAGGCATGTGAGGACCCGTCAGAGATAAGAGGATCTGTACTAGTGTAGGTGTTGCTCAGGTCAATCTATTTGGAGTGCAAAGTTACTTAGGCACTAAAATGTTCATAAAACACAACTTAAAATATCCTTTTGAGCTCTTTAGGGTTGGACCAAAACGTGGCCCTAAGTAACCTCGGAAGTGTAATATTAATGTTCCAGACACAAATGTATAAGCATATATTTTTATATTCCGTACTACTAGTGTATATTCAATAGAGATTCACTAATTGCCAGTTTGCCACATTATAAAATAAAAACTACTCGCCGGCTGCTCGATCTGCTGGTTGCTGGGCGCAGCGCGGCAACACCCCTGGCCCCAAACACCCACGCTCGTACACACATAAAAAAACTTAAGTCGCGTAATTCCATCGGTACTAAAATAAACAAACTAATACGAATATAACATATGAATATGAATCTGAATCATGTCTAAATTTTTAATATCCTATATTAAGTTTATTTTGAAACGAAGAAAGCGCTGAAGATTGATACGTGAGCGTTGGCCAGTGGCCGCACTTTTATCCCTTTTTATTATCACATAATCTATCAGATGAAGCGAGAAATGGGCGGTATCTTCCTTGGCATCTCACTTCTCTACGGCGATGTCAACTCTCCCTCCCATTTCTTTAACCCGTCCACGGCTCCACGTCGCCGTCACCAGCGACCAAGCTCTACCACCTATCGGTCATCCCGTCGTCTATCTCGGCACTCTATGGTGCGCGCCAAAAAAACCACTCCAAGAATCGACCGCTGGTAGCTAGCTAGGTCGGCAATGGCGCCGATACGGGTGCTGGCTGCGCTGGACCAGGCGAGGACGCAGTACTACCACTTCAAGGCCATCGTCATCGCCGGCATGGGCCTCTTCACCGACTCCTACGACCTCTTCTGCATCTCGCCGGTCATGAAGATCCTCGGGCGGGTGTACTACGCGCCGCCCTCCGGAGGCAGCCCGGGGGTTACGCCGCCGGCCGTCGTGTCGGCAACCGTCGGCGTGGCGCTGCTGGGCGCGGTGGCCGGGAACGTGGTGTTCGGCGCGCTGGGCGACCGCGTGGGGCGGCGCCGCGTGTACGGCGCGTGCCTGCTGCTGATGGTGTGTAGCTCCGTCGGGAGCGGCCTCTCCGTCTGCCGTACGCGCCGGTGCGCGCTCGCCAGCCTCTGCTTCTTCCGCTTCCTCCTCGGCGTCGGCGTCGGCGGCGACTACCCGCTGTCGGCGACCATTATGTCAGAGTTCGCCAACAGGCGCACCCGCGGCGCGTTCATTGCCGCCGTGTTCTCCATGCAGGGGTTCGGCATCCTCGTCAGCTCCGCAGTCACCATGGCCGTTGCCGCCGCCTTCGACCATTACGCCGGCCACCCCGCGGCGCACGACACGCCGGAGTGCGCCGACCTCGCCTGGCGGATCATTCTCATGGCCGGCACTGTCCCCGCCGCGCTGACGTACTACTGGAGGATGTCCATGCCGGAGACAGCCAGGTACATACGTATACATCACTTGGTCACTGACACTGACATGTGGTCCCAGATGTCATGCATCTTTGCTTGCTCCGTATCTTTGACATCACAGTTACCATTTGAACATAATAAAAGATTCCAAAGTTTTTGATTGGTACTCCTAGATTATATTAAGAGTACACTGACTATATCTTAAACTATAGTGATAGCGGAAGAATATACCGAACGTGATCCCAAGAATAAATTCATCCTTAACACCATCCGAGAAGAAATCGAGTATGCTAATCACCCGGCAGTTCGAGTGATTAATGGAAGTCTTCTCAAGAATTGTTTAGTAGATCTTAAATAATTAGTCTGTTCCTTGTCACTATGACACTGTCATATATCTATGCATGGTCAATTTATAAGTTACTAGAATATTCTATCATGAAGTTGCCTTTGGCCGTTTGGCGACGAAGTTCTAGAAGCTCAAGCACACATGCATTTTCTTGTGAGCATACTTTTGATTATCTAGAACTAATCACTCATACATGTGTATATGTCATTGCTGACGTCAGCTCAGCATATATTCAGTGGCAGTCAATGCTATTGCACATTTAGTTTGCACTTTAGCTTTATGCAAGCACTTCCTAGCTACAGTGATTAACTACAACAAAAAGGGTTTAAGCACCTAACGACCAAAAGCTAATCACCGTACTTAACGTACAACGAGCAGGTTTACCGCGCTGGTGGAGCGCGACGTGGTGAAGGCGACCAACGACATCGGCCGCGTCCTGGCCGACCTCGACCTGGCCGCCGTCGCCGAGGAGGAGGCGACGGCGGCGTTGAGCCGGCCTCCGGCGCCGCCGCCGCGGCCTTCGTACGGCCTCTTCTCGCGCCGCTTCGTCCGGCAGCACGGGCGGGACCTGTTCGCGTGCGCGGCGGCGTGGTTCCTCCTCGACATCCCCTACTACAGCAGCACGCTGTTCCAGTCACAGATCTACCGGCCGCTGTTCCCGCCGGCGGCGCAGGTGAACGCGTTCGGTGAGGCGTTCAACGTGGCCAAGTTCCAGGCCGTCATCGCCGTCGCCTCCACCATCCCGGGCTACTTCGCCGCCGTGCTCCTCATCGACCGCGCCGGCCGCAGGCGGCTCCAGATGGCCGGGTTCTTCCTCATGGCCGTCTTCCTCTTCGCGCTCGCCGGGCCGTACGACGGCTACTGGCGCGACCACGGCAAGACCGCCGGCTACATCGTGCTCTACTCGCTCACATTCTTCTCCGCCAACCTCGGGCCCAACACCACCACCTTCATCTTGCCGGCGGAGCTCTTCCCGGCGCGCTTCCGGTCAACCTGCCATGGGCTGTCCGGCGCGGCGGGGAAGCTCGGCGCGCTCGTGGGCTCCATCGGCTTCCTGTGGGCGTCGCAGCAGAAGGACGGCGCAGCGGCCGGGCACCTACCGGGCATCGGCATGATGTACGCGCTGTTCGTTCTTGGCGGGATCTGCCTGCTCGGGCTGGTGCTCACGTACGCGTTCACGCCGGAAACAATGACGCGGTCGCTGGAGGAGAACGAGAGCGAGCAGGCGCAGAGACAGGTCGGCGACGGCGGCAGCGATGCCGGCAATGGCAGTGAAGGGCTGCGCTTCCACGAACTAAATATTCTCATGGAGGCGGCGGCCAAGAGCCCGATGTCCATGGCGAGCTCGCCCCTCAGCATGTCGCCTATCCTTCCGCACCGGATGTCTCTGTGACAATGTAAATTGAACCAAAGTAATCGAAAGTTAAAAGAGTGATTTTACCATTTTTATAAGGTACCGATAGATACCATATTTTGTATTTGTAAAATTTAATATCGCTTGGTACCTTTGGTATTAGAAAGTATGAAAATTTGTATTAATAATTTTGGTACCTCTTAGTATAACATAAAATTTTTTAAAGTTAAAAGGGTTGAAAAACAGAGGCTTGTCATCCCTCGGATTGTTGGGAGGAGCGAAAACGCCAGTTTCTTCAGAGTGTTTCTTAGATTTTCACTCATCCTATATATTTATCTTCCATAATTTTTGAGAGAATGTCACCTCTTTTCTTGCATGTCATTTGTATATCTTTTAAATTTGTTGACAAGATAGATTAATATGTGATATCAATTCACAAACCTACAAATTCAAATGAACATCTACAAGATATAAAAGAAAAAAAAATTAAACCCTAGCTAGCATGTTTATATTCATGGTTATATTTGTTTTTTATAACTTGTAGAGGCCAAATTTAAACTTGCACATTCATAGGGTAATATATCATATATTAATATATGTTTTTTTCATACTTTTACTATCTCGAATTCAAAATAAGTTTATTTTTCACCCATCACACATATAACAACGATAATATGAAAGCAAAAGATAGGACTGTCCTCCACTTTATCTAATCCCAATATAATTGTCCCCCACGTTATCTAGTTCCAATACAATTGTCCCTCACTTTTTTTTAGTCCTTATGTATTTGTCTTTATTTTTACAAACTCCAATGCAACGATTATTATTTAAAAGATGAAGTTATTTTTGGATAACAAGAAAGAATTATTAGAATAGTTTTTCTGATATATTGTTGGATGCATTAATTTTGCGAGGGGTGGCTATCCCCTATTCCACAGTGTTGTTCTTTCTCTCTCTTGAGAGCCTGCCCTCCCTCCCCCCTCTCCTCACTCATCTTTGACAGCTCGAGTTGTTGGATTCGACACTAGTACACTACTGTTCTTGCCTCGTAACCACTCTAACGAGTTTAACCGCCACCAACTCCAACCTACTGTCATCCTCCTCCTCTTCTAGTGGCCACAACAGTGACACCAACACCTCGCTGCCATGTTGTTGCCACCACACCAACATGGATTTCCTATAAAATCGATCTCTTCCATCTTTGCCCCTAAGCTAACCCCAATAGTCTAGTCCATTATGTTTCCTCAAGTTTGGGCCATCGATGTCACATATAGCTGGTAGAGTTTTTAACCTTTTTTCTTGTTTACATACGTGGATGTTCCCTCGAAAGTTTAGGAGACCAGGAGTGGGTGATTGAGAATGGGGGAAATCTAAGTTGTTGCTTGTAATTTGTAACCATGGGTGTATGTTTATCTTTTCCCTAGGAATCCTTGTTGGTTACTCCCTTCCTTTCATATTATAAGTTACAAACTTCTTTTCTAGTTAAATTTCGTTATGTTTGACTAAATTTATAGAAAAATCTAACAACATTTACAACAATAAATTAGTTTTTTTAAATATAATATTAAATATATTTTGATAATATATTTTTTTGGTAAAAAGATTGCTGTATGTTTCTTCGAACTTGATAATACTTAAAAAATTTTCAAGTTTGAGTACTTAAAAAGTCAAAGCGACTTTGAATATAAAATGATAGAGTAGAAGTTCGTTAACTCCTTTTCCTTTGGTTGAGTGGAGCTTGCCCAGCACCCTGCGTGGTGGCGAAGCTAGAGCTTCCAAGTCGCGCACCACAGGCGAAACAAGTGGGATGGCGCTTGTGGAGATCCGATCGTGGCGCGCATGTCGCAGGCCACCAAAGCCACTTCTTCTTCATTGTATTGGCAGTATAAATAAGAGAGGAGAAAACAGAAAAGAAGGCAAGTTACGCGGCACCAAAACTCGTGTTCACGATCGCTGTTCATAAGGTTTTTATAGTGCTTGCAAGGTGTTCGTCCGTTGTTCTGGCATTAGTCCAGTACTCGCGTGCGTGTAGATTATATAAGGGTTTAGGGCCAACATGAGTCACATGATCTCTAGCAAAACTGAATATGCATCTCCTACCATCTGCTTCGTATTTGCATACAGCGTGAGTCTATGAGATTGTACACGAGTCATGCTCATGCATGCATCGACATCTCGACAGCATGCACTCTCTGACGCACAAATAGTGAGGAAAGCCCTCTTGCTTTTTGATGATGAGTTCACTCACACAAAGACCCGGTGTGGAAGGATGGGCGACATGCTGAGGTGCGAGCTCGCCATGGACGGCGCAGGGCTCTTGGCCGCCTCCGTGCCTGAGCCGGTGTCGCAGCCGCCGTCGCCGACCTGGGTCTGCGCCCTGTCGCTCTCGTTCTCCTCCAGCGACCGCATCATCGTCTCCGGCGTGAACGCGTAGGTGAGGGCCAGCCCGAGCAGGCAGATCCCGCCAAGAACGAACAGCGCGTACATCATGCCGATGCCCGGCAGGTGGCCGGCCTGCACCTCTTCTCTGTCCCTCTGCTGCGACGCCCACAGGAAGCCGACGGAGCCCACGAGAGCGCCGAGCTTCCCCGCCGCGCCGGACAGCCCATGGCAGGTTGACCGGAAGCGCGCCGGGAAGAGCTCCGCCGGCAGGATGAAGGTGGTGGTGTTGGGCCCGAGGTTGGCGGAGAAGAATGTGAGCGAGTAGAGCACGATGTAGCCTGCGGTCTTGCCGTGGTCGCGCCAGTAGCCGTCGTACGGCCCGGCGAGCGCGAAGAGGAAGACGGCCATGAGGAGGAACCCGGCCATCTGGAGGCGCCGGCGGCCGGCGCGGTCGATGAGGAACACGGCGGCGTAGTAGCCCGGGATGGTGGAGGCGACGGCGATGACGGCCTGGAACTTGGCCACGTTAAACGCCTCACCGAACGCGTTCACCTGCGCCGCCGGCGGGAACAGCGGCCGGTAGATCTGCGACTGGAACAGCATGCTGCTGTAGTAGGGGATGTCGAGGAGGAACCACGCCGCCGCGCACGCGAACAGGTCCCGCCCGTGCTGCCGGACGAAGCGGCGCGAGAGGAGGCCGTACGAAGGGCGCGGCGGCGGCGGCCACGGCGCCGGAGGCCGGCTCAACGCCGCCGTCGCCTCCTCCTCGGCGACGCCGCCCAGGTCGAGGTCAGCCAGGACGCGGCCGATGTCGTTAGTCGCCTTCACCACGTCGCGCTCCACCAGCGCCGTATACCTGCTCGTTGGCAGCACACGTACAGCGTTATGTACGGTCATTACTTTTTCGTCATTAACCATTACGTGCTTAATCCCCTTTTTTGTAATTAATCTAGTCACTTATAGCAACTTTCAACATAAAGTTAAAGGGCAATTTTATTGATTAGGGTGCAAAGGGGTTAAGTGTGCAATCACGCCACATGCCACTAATAAAAAAAAATCAAAATCATATCATAAACCTGACGTCAGCAATGACAGTACATCTAGCAAATCGAAGAGTAGCTAGAGACAATTTCATGATACTGTATAAGTACTAGTGCTAATTAACGATGGCAGTGACGATGACGGGCCAATTAGTTCAGATTCCGAATAAACTATTAATTTGAAATTTTCGGCATCAAAGAAGAGAAGGAAGCTTAAATTGATCAGGGAGCTGCCAGTGCCAGGTGATTAGCATACTCATCAAGTATAAATTTTCCTCTCAGATGAGCTGAACCAAGAATTTGTTCTTGGAATCACGTTTGGTATATTCCTTATCTATCACATTTGTTTAAGATACAGTCCATGTACACTTAATCTAATTTACCGATCAAATACTATTATTTGAGATTTTTAGGTTCAAACGGTTGCTTCGAAGTCAAAGGTATGGAGGAAGCGAATGCATGAATGACATCTGGGACCACATGTCAGCAGTCCAAGTATAGTACCTGGCCGTCTCCGGCATGGACATCCTCCAGTAGTATGTCAGCGCGGCGGGGACGGCGCCGGCCATGAGAATGATCCGCCAGGCGAGGTCGGCGCACTCCGGCGTGTCGAGCGGCGCCGGGTGGCCAGTGTAATGGTCGAAGGCGGCGGCGACGGCCATGGTGACCGCGGAGCTGGCGAGGATGCCGAACCCCTGCATGGAGAACACGGCGGCGATGAACGCGCCTCGGGTGCGCCTGTTGGCGAACTCCGACATGATGGTCGCCGACAGCGGGTAGTCGCCGCCGACGCCAACGCCGAGGAGGAAGCGGAAGAAGCAGAGGCTGGCGAGCGCGCACCGGCGCGTCCGGCACACGGAGAAGCCGCTCCCGACGGAGCTGCACACCAACAGCAGCAGGCACGCGCCGTACACGCGTCGCCGCCCCACGCGGTCGCCCAGCGGGCCGAACACCACGTTCCCGATCACCGCGCCCAGCAGCGCCACGCCGACGGTCGCCGACACGACGGCCGGCGGCGTCACCCCAGGACGGCCGCTCCCGCCGCCGCCATCGGAGTAGTACACCCGCCCCACGATCTTCATGACGGGCGCGATGCAGAAGAGGTCGTAGGAGTCGGTGAAGAGGCCCATGCCGGCGATGACGATGGCCTTGAAGTGGTAGTACTGCGTCCGCGCCTGGTCCAGCGCAGTGAGCACGCGGATCGGCGCCATTGTCGCCGCAGCAGCTAGCTGCGAGCACGCAAGATCTAACGGGTCGTCGCCTGATCAGGAGAGGACTGACTAACTAGCTGAAGCAGCCAACGAGCTTTGCAGCTGCGAATTGATATAGCTGATTTTGTATATATACAGGTGGCGAGGTAGACGACGATGGCTGGCCGGACTTTGGTGGTGGTGACGACGACGTGAGGGGTTAAAGAAATGGCCCAGCGCGTTGACATCACCGTACACAAGTGAGATGCCGAAGGAAGATGCCACTAATCGCTGGCTTGATCAGATAGGTTATGTGATAAAATACGGCCACTGACCCACAGTCGCGTACTAGTTAGTAGTAGAGTATAAATTGCAGTACAATAACTTGAGAAATAAACGTCCGAATAACTTGTCAAGTAAATGCGTTTAGTATAAGATATTTTGGTACATTAACTTAATTGATTAAGCATGTGCTGTTTTGATTAAGGAGTGCTAGGTGAGTTTTTTTTTTACGATTGCAATATGCCATCACATAGCAATCCTACGGATATTACCTTATAATATTAAATTTAATCTTTAAGAATTACATTGAACATTCAATTTGCATCAGCGGTCTACATTTTTTTCTTCATCTTCTCAAATCTCAACAAAAATATAATATTTTTTACATAGCAAAGTTTAATTGACTTTTACTCATTTGAATGAAAATTTAAATATGTTTATATAAATCCACGCTAGCATGTTGTCAAAATAAGTATTTGAAAATTAAATCCGTACAACAAAAAATGCTCAAAATAATTAAGTTGTCGCATCACTTAACTTAATATATTGTATCAAAATCGTACCACCTTGCAAGTTATTACACTAGTACGATTATTTATAAAGTTCTTATACTAAATTATACTCACAAGTTGTTGTATTACAATGTTCATTTCATAAGTTCTTGCATCAAATTACACCCATTTGTCAAGCTGATGCATCATTAATGTAATTAGTTATAATCTGCAGCTAGCGCTTTCGTGTGTGACCCTGGTGTGTGTGTTGGCGCGCACCCATGTTTAGTGTTGGAAAATTGGGATCGAGACTCGAGAGTTGCCGCGCTACGCGTAGGCGCCCAGCCCAGCTAGCAATCCCGGCAAGGTTGCCCGGGATTTTTCTATATGGCAATTGGTGATCGAATTGGTAATTGATTACACATTTGTCTCCAGAACATGATACATCCCCACCTTTTTGGTTAGGATTTAGATTTTTGTTTCATCTCCGCTGACAACGGTAAGGTCGTAGGGTTGCGACCTGCACAATGGGTGTTTTACTAGCTGACAATCTGAATGAGCCAACCCATGGTCAATTGCTTCTTCTCCATCTTGAGAGCTGCAGCCTGCAGAAGCATTCTAATCCACCCTCGTCACGTGTACCTCTAAGCCTTATCCTTTCCCTCTTTTCAAACTAGGGTTTATCTCTTTAAACTAAGAGGACGGCTGCACCAGGCATGGCGAGGCAAGGCAGCCCGCGGACAGCTAGATCGGACAATGTGTCGGTGTTGTCGGGAACGGCTAGAATAGTGATAAGATGACATAGGCCCAAAGGAGCAGTTAAGGTTGTTGTAGCGGCAGCGGGATGGCGCTGTGGTGACAGGGCGAGCTAGATACTCACACCTCCTCTCCCCTTCTCTCCTATGCTCGTCCAGTGGGGAACGACATGTGCTATTTGGTAGGTTTTTCATGGTGTAGTGGAATAAAGCTTCGGGGTGGTTAGTTTCGGCGGCTGTTGTGCAGGTCGTGTCAGTAGTAGTGTTTTTTGCACATGTGAACGCGGTGAACGAGGATGATAGATCTACCGATGGCAGGATGTCGACACCTTCAGGCACTGATATCCTCCTTAGAGGCATTGTTGAGGAGTTTTCGTGCTTCATGGAAGGCTTTGGGTAAAAACCCAATTTCGATTCACCGGATGGGTGGCGATGGTGTCCTGGTTGTTGTGCTCTTAATTTCCTTGGAGACATCATCATGACATTTTTCCATGACATTTTTCCATGTGGTTTAGCTGACGGCTATCCCATTGGCCTGTTTGGTGGACAGATGGACCACTTCAAGCTTCTCAAGACCCCTCACTACGGTTTTCTACAACAGATGACCGATTTTTGGTAGGACAATTATTACATCAAATTTCTAAGTAGACGTGAGATGTGCCAGAATATTGTTGCATATGAATAGAGTATATTTGAAGCAAAGAAGAAGATTTAAAACTTAGTCTTTTAATCTTTCGTGTAATTTGGTGTTCCTCGGTTATAAGGTCTAGTGTCTCATCATTTCACCTACGGTTGATTATAATCAACCATAATGTTTGTTAGTAACTAAAAAAACAATGTATAGGTAAAACTTTTATATATGTGTTCTTAGCAATTTAAAAACTACTATTAAAAAATAAACTACATTAGAATATCAAAATCAACTCTAAAATTAGTAAAATTCAAATTTTGGTTGTGGCCTGATAAACTGAAGAGCGAGCTACAAGTACTTCTATTTATAGCTTTTAGTTATGTATATCCAATTGTGAATATAGAGAACTGATTTCTATCCATTATTAAAAAAGTGGAAAGATTCAAACGATCTATGTTGGAATACTGTACTCCCTCTATTTTATAATAATTGACACCGGATACTATTCAGTTTTGAACTTTGACCACTTGTCTTTTTTAATGGATATTTATAAGCAATGATTCCATATTATGAAAGTAGGGTATGCTCTAACTTTCGTTCAATTTGGTCTAATAATTGAAGGGCAATTTGTGGTTAAAGTTTAAATAGAAAATTCAAAAGAACGGACACTACTACGAAAACAATCTTTCATGGCGTTTGGAAAAACTTTTCTCTGGCGGAAATGAGGTGAAACCGCCAGCTAAAAAGATAGGGGGGTGGGGGTCTCGGGCCGCCAGCGAAAACACATCTTCGCTGGCGGCCTCCTAAAGCTAGCCGCCAGAGAAGATGCGGTATTTTCTCTGGCGGCCATCTTAAGACACCGCCAGCGAACATATCACTTTTTCGCTGGCGGTAAGGTGACGTGGCCCGCTAGAGAAGATTCCTACATCTTCGCTGGCGGCCCACTCTAGCCGTCGCCACCCCTAAATATTTTCTATGGCGGTTCGAATGAACCGACATATGTTGACCGCCAGGGAAAATACCATCACCTATATCACCAGCCCAGCTAGCAGCCATGGCATTTGAGCACGATTTTCTCTCTCTTGTGAACAATACATAGAGGGGAAGGTTTTGATCTTCAATCTTTTGAAAGATCTACTGCACCAGAGGTTACATATACTTTCTCCTACTCCATTTGTAAAGTTTTTTTCAATTATATTGGTTGTTTGTTGAGATTTTACATAGCAAAAAGTATGTGACACGGGGGAAGAAAATTATTTTTTATTTGTTATTTGGAGCTTAAAATGGGCAAACTTTGTAAGCAATATTGTGCATGATCGATGTTCCATATATATATATCTAGTTTTGATATGTTTATTTGTAGCAGATCTATATATTAGTTAACTGCAGAGAACGCTGAGAAGAAGAGAAAAAGAGCTAGTTTTTTATTTTTTTTCTAGTTGTTTGTAGTTTGTAGATTTTTGGCTAGCTTTAATTATCTTGTCTAGATTATAGTGGTTATAAATATTAATTAGTATAATTTTAATGTGACATATTATCGAAAATATATAAAGTGACGAAGTTGTACATATTTTTTCGCAAATAATGCATAGATGACGGACAGAGCATGGATGTATAGAGAGAGATACCGGTCCTCATACATTGAAGGAGTTGACATATTCATGAAAGCTGCTAAGAAGAATGCTGCATCTAAGAAGACAAAGGAAATTAGATGTCCATGCTTACATTGCAAGAATCAGAAAATTTGGATCGACCCATCTATAATCGAGCAACACTTGGTGATGCATGGATTTGTTGCAGGCTACACAAATTGGTCACATCATGGAGAGATCCCAAGCAAACAAGTTCCCAACCGGGCGATAGTACAGGATGAAGTGTTCAACTGGGACGAGGATTTGATGGTAGTAGCAGAAGAAGGAGAAGAGGAAGTAGAGCCCATTAATGTTGATGATGATGTTGGTGGCGATGATGGTCATCACAGTATAGTTGATGATGTCGATGATGGTAATGTTTGCGTAGATGATGGTAATTTTGATTTGGAAGAGATGTTGCGTCATGCTAAACCTGAGGTTGTAGCTGGGTCCGCTCGTGGGTTGGAGAACTTCGAATCATTACAAAAGGCAACGAAGGTTCTTTTGTACGATGAGGCAAATGGTTGCACGAAGGATTTCACATTGTTGCGGACGGTGCTTGAACTTATGAGATTGAAGGCCAGAAACGGTTGGTCGGACAGTAGTTTCAACGATTTGTTGGTTCTGTTGAAGAAACTGTTTCCGCAACCCAACTCCCTGCCAACCAGCACCTATGAAGCGAAGAAGCTTATTTGCCCTTTATCTCTGGGTGTGCGAAAGATACACGCCTGTGTTAACCACTGCGTACTGTTTCGTAAAGAGTACGAGGATTTGGACAGATGCCCAACGTGCAACACTAGTCGATACAAAACAAGCCGTAGCCAGTCCGAGCATCAGGATGTTACCCAAGACGAGGTAGAAGACAACAACAAGAAAAAGATCCCCCAGTTGGTCATGTGGTACCTTCCGGTGAAAGATCGATTGAAGCGTTTGTTCTCGAACCCGAGGGATGCCGAACTGATGCGCTGGCATCATGAAAAGCGGAAAAATGATGGGATGATTCGACATCCGGCAGATGCTCGACAGTGGAAGGAATTTGACAGAAAGTACCATGAGTTTGCAAAGGACCCAAGAAATGTAAGGTTTGCATTGAGCACCGATGGAATGAATCCATTTGGTGACTTCAGCAGCTCACACAGCACGTGGCCAGTACTCCTAACCATGTACAACCTCCCTACGTGGCTGTGTCAGAAAAGGAAGTATATTTTGTTGACCATCCTTGTACAGGGACCACGACAACCTGGCAATGACATGGATGTGTTTCTGGAGCCTTTGCTGGAGGATATGGCTGATCTGTGGAATCACGGGGTTCGGGTTTGGGACGAATTCATGCAGAATTACTTCACGCTTAATGCAATTATCTTTGTCACCATCAACGACTTGCCCGCACTGTTTTCCCTATCAGGACAGCTCAAGGGGAAGACAGGCTGCGTTATTTGTGTTGATGGTACAGTGTACAGGTATCTTCAGGGATCGAAGAAGCTAGTGTACATGCGGCACCGACGTTACTTAAGAAAGAATCACCCGTACCGCTCCAAAGCAGAATATTTCGACAACACTGTTGAGGATGGTGATCCACCAGAACCATGGAAGGGTGATAAAGTGTTCACAATAACGAAAAAGCTCAAGGTTGTTTTTGGGAAGGCCAAAAAGAAGGAAACCAACAAGCGGAAGAGAAATGAGGCCAAAGAGCCAGCAAGCGCTAGCGGGCCATTCAAGAAGCATTCCATTTTCTTTAAGTACCTTCCGTACTGGCAAGATTTAGAGATACGTCATTCTATCGATGTCATGCACCTAGAGAAAAATGTCTTCGATAGCACCATGGGTACTTTACTAGACATACCTAGCAAGACAAAGGATGGGCTGAAGTCCCGTAAGGACCTCGTGAATATGCAGATAAGGAAAGAGCTTCACCCTGTAGATGAGGGTAACGGAAAAGTGTATCTTCCGCCGGCCTGCTACACCTTGACAAATGAGGAGAAAAAGGCAATGTGCAAATGCCTACGTGGGGTGAGAGTGCCTACTGGTTTCTCCTCAAACATTAAGCGACTGGTATCCATGAATGATTTGTCATTTTCAGGCTACAATTCCCATGATTGCCATGTAATGCTCACAGTATTCCTCGCTATCGCCATCAGAGCAATCGAACCATTACACGTTAAGGTGGTCATCACAAAGCTGTGTTACTTCTTCAATGCAATCTCACAGAGAGTAATTGATCTTGACGAGTTAGGTCCTCTCCGCACTTTCGCTATAGAGACCGTGTGCGAGCTTGAGATGTGTTTCCCGCCGTCATTTTTCAATATGATGGAACACCTCATAGTTCATATTGTGCCTCAGATTATTGCACTTGGTCCCCTGTACCTGCATCAGATGTGGCCATTCGAACGGTACATGTCCATTCTAAAAAGCTACGTACGGAACCGTGCCCACCCAGAGGGATCGATGATAGAGGGATATACTACCGAGGAAGTCGTTGAGTGTTGCATTGATTACCTAAAAGAGGGGAAAGCAATTGGTTTACCGGTACCTCGACATGAAGGTAGATTATCTGGAAGAGGGACAAAAGGGCAGAAAAGAATCCACGACGATGATTACAAGAAAGTGAAAGAAGCTCATTTCACTGTGCTGCAACAGCTCGCGATAGTGGAGCCGTACATAGATCAGCACCTTAAGGAATTACAAGCAATGAATACAGGGCGTTCTGATGCATGGATCATGAAACGACACAAGGCTGCCTTTACTGAATGGTTCAAGAACCTCGGCCTACCAGATGGCGATACTACGGAGGAAAAAACTATTAAGAGATTGGCTGACGGGCCATCAAGTGTTTACACCTCATGGCAAGCATATGATCTGAATGGGTACACATTTTATACCAAAGCGAAAGACCAAAGGAGTGCATGCCAAAACAGTGGCCTTCGAGTAGAGGCAATCGACCCAACTGGACAAAAGAGCACATACTATGGATTCATAGAAGAAATCTGTGAACTGGACTATGGATCCAACATGCAGATTCCACTGTTCCGGTGCCAATGGGTGAAACACCCATCTGGCGTGGTTGTCGACATTTTCGGGCTGACAATCATCGACCTGGTCAACGTAGGGCACAAGAATGACCCATGGGTACTTGCCGATCGGGCCGCTCAGGTTTTCTATGTGACTGATCCATCTCAGTTGAAGAAAGATATAGTTGTCTCGGGGAAACAAAAGATTTTGGGAGTTGATGATGTCCAAGATGTTGAGGCATATAATCAGTACGAGAACATGACACTCTTCACGGACTTTACAAACAACATTAAGGTCGCGGAAGCAATGATTGGTGATTCCCCGAAGCCATACATGAGGAACAAGGGAGTAGGGAAGAATGTCAAAGGTTAATCTACATATGTAATTATGGTGACCTAAGATGGATCATGAATTTTTGTACGGATGATTACCAACTCTTTTTGTAATTAGTTCTGTGGATATTTTTACATTTAGTTGTGCAAAGAAAAAAATATTGAAATGGGACAAACGTTTTTTCTGGCGGTCGAGGACACTTCCGGCCGCCAGCGAAAAATGTGTTCTCTAGCGGCGAGGTAAGACGGCCGCCAGCGAAAATGGGTTTCGGTAGCGGGCCAGGTAAGCGAAAACCTATTTCGCTGGCGGCCAGGTAAGCAGGCCGCCAGCGAAAATTGGTTTTTGCTGGCGGCGAGGTAATCCGGCCGCTAGAGAAAATAGTTTCGCTAGCGGCCCGCCTAATGTGGCCGCCAGGGAAAAAGGTTTTAGCTAGCGGCGAGGTAAGCCGGCCGCCAGAGAAAATGGGTTTCGCTATATATGGGCGCGCGGGAGTCCTCAATTTTCACTAAGTCCCGAAGGCGCGAAAACCCTAGAGCCGCCGCCAGGCTGCCAAAATTTTCAGCCGCCGCCGCCAGCAAAAACCTAGCGCCGCCGCCTCCTTTTCGCGCCAGGAGAGCGCCGCCGCCTCCTTTTCGCGCCAGGAGGCAGGTATCCCTCACCGCTGCCGCCTCCTCCTCACCGTCGGTCGGCTGCCTCCTCACTGTCGTCGCCGGCCGCCTCCTCACCGCCCCCGGCCACCTCCTCACTGCCACCGCCGCGTCCTCACCGCCGATGGCCGCCTCCTCACCGCCGCCGGCCGCGTCGTCACCACCACCGATGGCCACCTCCTCACCGCCGCTGGCCGCCTCCTCACCGCCGATGCCCGCGTCCTCACAGCCGCCGGCGGCCGCGTCCTCACCGCCGCCGCCTCCTCTTCTTCCTCTGCTCGCCGCCTCCTCACAGCCGCCGACGGCCGCGTCCTCACCGCCGCCGCCTCCTCTTCTTCCTTTGCTCACCGCCTCATCCAGGTACCCCTGTCGCCGCCGAATCAATGGATGGATCGATGATTGATTGTTTGTATCGATGAATGGATGGATTATTGATTGATTGTATGAATGGATGGATTAGGGTTGAATGGATGGATTGATTGATTTTACTTCTGATGGATGGATTCATCGATGAATTAGTGGTTTTGTTCTGTTTTGAAATTTCAAAGAGTTTAATAAGCTGCTTTAGAACTGAAATTTCCTGAAATTTTCTCTGAAATTCTCTGAAATTTTGATATGGCAGCAGCAAAATATGGCAGCTAGCATGCATATTTTGCTCATTGATGAATGCAGTCTGAAATAAATTTGAATAGGGGCTGATATAGATGTGAAATAAATTGCTCTCTGAAATTGATGAATATCTCATAGGTGAATGGTGAATATATGCAGAATGTTGATTTTGAATGTCGAATGGTTGCAGATTGCAGATTGTATATGTTCTGAAATTTTGGGAAATGATAGAAATGGGCTGTGGGTGACATATATTTGGGATGATAATTAAGGCAATTTGCCAAACTGCCTTAATTACTATATTTGTGTCTAGATGATTCATTGGTTAATAGCACTTAGGGTAGGAACTCTAGTTGTGAGTGCACTGAAAATGTGATTTCCCTTTTTAAGCTGCTTTAGAACTGAAATTTGGACTTGTTTATATAAATTTGGATTTATTCATGGGGAATCAATAATCTGATTGCAGATTGTATATGTTCTGAAATGTGGAATGATTGCAGATTGCAGATTGTGATATAAATGTGAAATCTCAATTTTTTTTTCAAGTCTGAAAGTCTGAAATTTGTATATATATGGGATGGTGTATATGCAGTCACATAACTCCTACTTATACTAGTATATGCTAAGATAAGATCAATAGCATGCCATCTATTGAATTTTATCCACTAAATTCTGATTCTTGCCACCTTGCTTGAGCTGCTACTGGTTGCCGATGATGTGCCCTATTACTTCCTGACAATTTTATAAACTTTGGATTGTAGAAATGGATAATCTTATTCATGTATGCATGCAGTTGTATATATGTGATCCCTATATATATGTGATGTATGGCTATATATATATATATATATATATATATATATATATATATATATATACCAATTGTTTGCATATACTAATCTGCAAACCATAATCTGAAATGTTTTGCAGATTAGTAGTTTATTTGGAAGTATATAACCTTTGCTTTTAGACTGGCAGCTATACCATGCTTTTAGAAATTGATTTAATACTATGCATATAAGTTCAAAAATTATCTGAAATGCAGCTGCTGCATATAAGTTCAGAATAATGGACACTTATGTGAAATTTAGCACTTAAGACTATGTCTGAGTGAAATTATGGTATAAGGATTCCATTTCGCATCTAATATAAATTCACTGTAAAAGGATATCAATGGAAAAACCCACCGAAGCGCAACCCGCGGGTGACAAGGGCAAGGAAACTCAGGCCGTCGTCAAGGAAGATATTTGCATGGAAGTAGTTGCGGAGGAACTGTCGTCGTCAAGCTCCGGTGAAGCAGAGAGTGGATCGTATCACTCGCCGAGTGACCCCCATCCTTCTCCTGCAAGGAAGAAAAAGGGTGGGAGCGACAATGAAGAAGTCGACTCCGACTACATCCCCCGCGAACCGGTGGTACGTAACATATTGTATATGATTAGTTCCGATCGTATTAAGTATATATATCGATTATAACCGATGTCATGTGAAATGCAAATATAGAAGAATGCTCCACGCCGATCTAAAAGGAAAGCCCAAGCCGCACCTGAAGCGGAAGCCGAAGCTGGAGCTGTCGTGCGCGTCTCAGCTTCAAGTAAACCCAAGAAAAGAAGGGGCGAGCGAGGGAAGAACATGTTGTTGAAAGAAGTCAGCGTGCTGACGCGGATCAGTGAGAAAGGGGAACCCCTATCACCCGAAGATTCATGTTCCAAGTATAGCAACCAATGCGGGGCGATAGTTAGGGATATCGTGGAGATCACATGGAAGGATTGGAAGAAAGTTCCTGACGCTACAAAGAACAGCTGTTGGACGTCGCTGCAAAGCAGGTTTGAGTATCCACAAGGGACAGACGACGATACAGCGAAGGTCTATGCACTCAAGACCATGGGCAAGCTGTGGCGGAACTGGAAAACAGACCTTAACAAGAAATATGTTCAGAAGGGACGTACGCCGTTTACGGAGTACGGAAAGATAACACCAGCCCAGTGGGATGAGTTCGTTGCCCTGAAGACATCGGCGGAGGAAAAGGAGAAGAGCCAGAGGATGTCTGAACTAGCAAGAAGGAATGAATATCCTCATCGTTTGGGATCGACCGGTTACCGTGCAGCGGTTAAGAAATGGACAAAACAAGATGAAGAGATGGAAAAGGCTGGGAAACCGGTTCCTATGAAAAATCACAACCCACGAACCAGGAACTGGGTGCGTGCAAGAACACCGGCCTTCACCCCGGAGGGGGATGTAGTCTTCAAGGATCCAAAGCTCCAGGAGGTAGCTGTCAAGATGAAGAACATCGTCACGCAGCAAGAGGCCGGGATGTTCGTGCCAGATAGAGACCGGGACGAGCTGACCTATGCGTTGGGCAACCCGGAGCACTCTGGCCGTGTCCGGGGAGTATCCTCCAAGACTAGCTGGAAGGATGGATTCAAAGAGGATGCTCATACCTACAAGAAGCGTGATCGCTATAAGGAGGAGATAGAATCCCAGGCTAGGGCAGCAGCTCGTGAGGAATGCCATAGATATTGGAGCTAGAATATGATGCACGGTGGTGCCGTTTCGCAGCCTGATCCGAGCTATCCGATGGACGATGTAACGGAGGATACTCCTTGCAAGCTCTTGATTCCGGTCGGCAGGGCAGGAAAGAAAATACAGGTTGCAACTGGGAGGTTCATACCGGGCCGCATATTCCATTGCCAAGACATTCCAGATGACTATGCCAAGGTAGAGGTCCGGACGGTCAATGAGGCTCACCGGATGCACGAGATCGACATTCCAACACCCGAGGGGATTGTGTACCTTGGAGATGTCGTTGACCAGTTTGTACTGTGGCACAAGAATGATATTCAACTAGGGTCAACAGATGGAACGGATCGTCCACCAAGGATACCGGTGTCACCGCCTCGTCCACCAAGGGAACAAGAACCGAGGGATCTTCCAGTTTCATCACCTCCGCAATCAGATCATGTAGTTGCATCATCTCCAAGATCAGAGCCTACTGTTGCGTCACCTCCAATTGAAAAGGAGACAGAAGTACAATCAGGGCTTGAAAAGGATC